>SCDS01000644.1:0-38454 GCA_004149465.1 Drosophila nigromelanica
TGTGTATATGGTTATAGTCACCGGTGAACTGCGCGAAGGTCTCAAGATCCTGCTGTGTGAAGCGCTTTGTCACCTGCACCTGTTGCAGTTTCGCCTGCGCCTGACTGCTCAGCTGACGACGGAGCTGAGGGAGCATTGCTGACCTCGGTTAACTCGGTGCGGCTGCCGAAATCTTCGAGAAAGACTTGACAAAGTTTGACAACACGTTCGTCGTTGGACTCTTGGCGCCAGTGCTGCACGCGCTTGAGCAATGCCGGCGTTATGAGTAGCTCCTTGCTGCCCAATCCTGCGTCGAGCAGTTGATAGTGCAGTGCCAAGCTATGGAGTACAGTTTCAGTGTGTTCTGTGCGAAGAAATAGGCTCCTGACAATGGCTATATTCTTAATTATGAAGCTGGCGGCGTGTCTGTCTATAAATTGTAGGATACCTTTAGAAATGTTAAGTTTTTGCATAGAGGAAAATTTTACCCAAGCAAAAATTACACAATGCCGCAGCCGAATGCAGCTGAAGATTTGGATTTTGCGAGTCCAAAGCTGTGACAAAGACGTCTAAGGCATCAGTTTCGTGCAAATACGGCCAGTTAATGGGATCGTAGGCGAAGTTTGCCAAGTTTGCGGTTACCTGTTCCAGGGCCTCTGGAAGAGATGCATATCGATATTGTTATCAGTGCTGACGGCATTGATGCGCCTAATGCTCACCAACGTTTGTAGACGTGTAGTATTCATCAACTAGGTGACCAATATATTCACGCCGGTCTATACCCTCCGCTGGCGTCTTTCGTTTCAAATGCCGATGGCTGGAGAACATTTAGATTTAGCTCGAATGCACCAGCTAAGTTTGAATTCAATAATTATTTTGACATTCTCTTGTAAACGTAATAATTGAACATATAGATTTTTAACATAACATTACTGCTCCACATTTAACAGCGCTGCCCATTAAAATTAGAGTTTACTACGTTTAAAAACATAAGTTCTTCAAATAACCGTGTAGGTAATAAAAATCGTTGTGCTGAATTTAAAATTTAAAAATTTAGTTCGTAGTGTATACAAATTTAAATAATTTTGTTTGCCATCGCTCATCGTTTATATACATAATCAATCGCACCCCATGCTCCTAATCTTTCGTTTGCCAGGTACTTTCGTTGCCGTCCTTGCTGGAATTGTTTGAGAAATAGCTTAAAGCTGCAGCAACAGACTTCGGTGGTATATTAAAGACGGGATGTGTGGGTGATAGTTCGTTGATAGGGTCGCCAAGCACCTGGGGATGCAGCGCGGATTCCGAGTGCTGTGCAATAGAAACGCCACTGAGCGTATAGCAGGTGTGATATAGATCCTGTGGCCTGCAATCCATTAAAAATTTTTGGAAATTTTAGAATATTAAAGGGCTAAGCGTTGAGTGCGTCACTTACTTGCCGGGTTTGTCAATAAGTCCCCCGTTTGCTTTCTGGCAACACAGCAGAATATACTCTTGCAGTGCTTCGACATCAAACAGTGTCTGATCCATGCTCTTGTCGGAGGTGACCATTGTGGCCTGCGTTATGGGTATGGTGGCGCCCACCCAAAACGAGTAGCAACCGTCGACCAGCTTATTGGTGCGTCCCTGGAAGCCACCCTCGTAGCTCATCTGGCGACGCAGTGTCCACTGCAGCAGCGCCTTCTTGTCGCACTTGTCCGCCTCGTCGAGCAGCGCGAGACTGGCAATGCCGCAAAACGTATAGCCGCCATGCGCCTCCAGATCGGGCGCCCCACCAAATCCGCCCTCATACGTCTGACACTTTGCGATCCAGTCTGCGGTGCCCGCAAACAACTCTTTCAGTACCGGCGCCGGTACATTGGTTAACTTTGCACAGGAAATTGCACAGTAAGCGCCGCGCACATCCGTTTCACCGTCCACGTGCAGGCGGAAGGAGCCATCGGCATCGCGCACGCTGAACAGAAACTGTATTAGGGAGTTGCGGTCGACAGCGCGATAGGCGCTATGCGTGCCTATAATGCAGAGACTGTTGACGGCCGCATAGGTGGGCGCCAGGTGCGCATATTGACCGGGTCCGCCGCCAAAGCCGCCCGTGGGTGACCGGCATCTGCAAAAAAAGAGAAATAGTTTCTTTATATAAACATGCACAGCGCTGCCCAGGACAGCCGTCAACCCACTTGCAAAGAAACTGCACAACTCTGTCGAGGGTCTGCTCGTCGAAAGTGAAGCTAAGCAATTGCGCCGACTGCAGTATCCAGTAAATGCACCACGGCCGGCTACTGTCCAAGCACTCGTAGTTTGATGGCAGTTTGTGCAGCATCAGATCCAGATACTGTTGGTGCTGTATGCGGTTCAGTTGCGTCGCGCGCGGATTTACGAATTGTGTCTGCTCGAATCGGTCGTAGCATTTCTCTACCGAATCCTCAGTTTTTTGCTAACAGTGATAAAAGAAAGAAATGTTTGTCTTTTTATCTGCACATTTGTTGATTACTCACCTGTTCTCTGGACGTTGTTGTGGATACTTTTTCGTCGTCGAATTTACGGGTTTTAAGCTGTTCAAAGTTGCGAAATATGAGCTCGTCCGACGACCACATGATTTTAATATCCGAGTTATAAACTAAATTAATTTAAAATTGAAAGTTGTGCTTGTATCAAATTGTTCGGAATACGTTCACTAAACTGAATCAAAAGAACTCTGCTTCTGATTGTCGCTCAACTGGTTCATTCGCTTAAATCGACATCATATGTTTTTGACATGCAACAAAAAAATATCTATTTAATCATGAATAAAAAATTAACTTATTTAATTTTGACAATGCCAAATAGTTTTTATTTTGGCTTATTAACAAAAACTTTTCAACTGGCGCCAACCACGAAGCCATACAAAACACAAGGCACAGTATTTATTATCGATTATTATTTATCTATGTTTGAGCAAAGGCTCAAATGAGCACAGCTGTTAAGTGAGCCGTGAACTTGTAATGCTATTATCGAACCGTAACGTCTATAGAATATTTAAATCTTAAACAATATTTTTAGTAAGAACTTAAAGAAAAGACCGGAAATTAAATATAAATTCCTCAACAGAAAACAATTTGTATAATTCATTTCAAAAATGACATTAAACTAGCTGATGTCATAACATCTTGCTCTATATTTGTGTGCCGAGGCGTCAATTTCTTGCCTAAATGACTGCCGGTGGTCTGATACGGTCTTAGCTCGGCCACAATCTCCAGAATTACGTAAAGTGTAGAGCACACTACGACGTAGGTGAACAAAGTAACGACGATCTGAAATATAATCACCATTGAGATCTGAAATAATTACTGATTAGCAATTGCTGCTACTGTGTACCTATTCGACAAACATTAACTCACAATGAGCAGCACCTCCAGTCCCATAACTATCCACTCAATTGAACTATATACAGCTAACTTGTCCCAAAAAGTACTTGTTCCCGACGTTATCTGTACTTTCGTACCGCTCTTGTCGTGAACCATCTCGTCACTGTAATTATAATGACTTTCTGTTGCGCTTACGCCGGAGTGTTCGTCAATGCTTCCCTTATCATTCTTTTTATTCAAATCGCGCCTTCGTTTCAGTGGCATGTACCAATCATAGTAAAAGTTTTCCAGTATGGAAGTCGCTGTTGATTTTTTCCTAATATCCTTGGCTGCTGCAGCTTGGCTTTTGATTTCGTTTGCGGTTTCTATATTTACATCTTGTAAGTGTTGAAAACAATTGCTAAATTCAACAAGTGATAGGTTCTTTGCAAAGTTGCACAGATTTGATGCTTGTGCCGGTCGCTTTTCGTTATAATGTAATTCTCTTTTTGGAATACAATTTTCGTTTGTATGTTGCTAAAAATAAAAATAATATTGGAAAAAAGTATATACTCTAAGAACACAACAATTTGCACTGAATGTTCTATAGGCCCCGGCGAGATTCGAACTCACGATCTCCTGTTTACTAGACAGGCGCTTTAACCAACTAAGCCACGGCGCCATTTGCGCATCGGGGAATATTTTTTATACTTAAGCAAAGCAACGCACAGCGAACGCAATGTAAATGTTGATACTACGTGAAGTTGGTTGCGTCTGTTAGTTAACTTTTAAAACGGCAGGTGGCGCAAGCAACAGTTTATGTTACTTTTCGTGTAGATGGCGCCACAATATTGCTTACCGAGCCTCTTCTCACATTGGGTTGCAGCTCCAATTGGTTATGATCGAACTTGCCCTGCTTTATCTGCTGAATCTCCTCATCCGTTATGAAATTGTTCATGTCCATGCATTCGTTGGCATAGAAATCGTATATAATGCCCCCACCGAAACAGGGCGGCACCGGCTCGCAACGCTGTGCGGTGCGATTGTAAAAGCTGCGCTTGCCGAAATACCGCTCCTCACAGTTGAGGGGCGTGCAATTGCGCAAATAGTTCAAGTCCCAGTTTTTGCAGTTGATGTAGTTCGAATGCCGGCGCAACGAATGATTGCTCGGATCCAAGGTCTCAAAGCGTGTATCAAAATATAAAATTTGATTCGTCTTAACAATGTTCTGTCGATGATTCACCGTGCTGATGACAACAGGACAGCTGCCGACGCGATTGTACAGCGACTACAAAATAGCTGGCATTATAATATTTATTAACTTGGTATACAGCAATTGCACCCACTACTGACCACAGTGGGCCACACCAGGGAGACGGTCATGATATCGCCCGGCTCAATGCTGCCAAATTCACCGCCAAAAATGGTGCCCGCCTGAAACTGTTCCCCGTTGGTCATGTTCAGGGTGCAATCCCCATTGCCGCTAACCGATAACGCCAGCACTTCCGATTTGTCTTTTTTTCTATTCGTTACAGTCAGATCTAGAAAGAGCTTTAGAGCCTTCGTTCACACGGACTCTCGCTGTCCTCTGTAGTCTTACCGAAGATGAGGCCAATGTCAGTCTCGCGGGGCACGCGCATGATGATGCGCGTCACGTGGCACGTGGCGTAGATGCTGGGTATGTGCACTGACATCAGATATAGTAGCAGGTGCTGTAACATTTTCAACGACGCCTACGATATACATACATATATAATAATAAGCAAGTGCTCCGAGCTGTCGTTCACAAAGTGAAAAGAGTATATTGGCTTCGTGCAATGTCCGTCGGTTTAGACAAACCGGCAGGTGGCATAGACTCGTGGAATAGGTGGAATAGGTAGAATAGACTCGTAGAGACCTAAAAATTGGAAGCCCGCATCCAATAGGGTGTCAAGATTGTTTGGATACTCTCCTTAGATGCATGGCAATTCGACTTAGTTTAGATTAAACACATTTTTGCAGACAGATTATTGAAAATATTCCTTTAATTCGTTTTGTGTGCACCAAAAATGAAAACAAATAAGCTCAATTTTAAATTTTTGTAAGATAGTGGAGTTAGGCATCCAAATAGTTTAGTATTTCTGATTTGTGTGTACTAAACGAGATTCTACATACCAAATTTGGTGTCTCTGGCTGTAGTAATCTTCGAGCTATGCTTAAAAACCAAATATGTTAACCGATATTTATCGATTTCAAGTCCCAGAAAAGTTGTTATCGATTAATTTGTACAAGTTTGATCTGTGTGTGTTTAAGAAGATATTCCTTGTTTATCAATACATTACTACAGCAGGTCGGACAGACAAACATATCTTTATATACATGTATATTGAGTGCGCTCTCAATCTTTTTATCAATGCTGACCAAGAATATATATCCTGAATGGTGTCAAAGCTGCCTTCTTTTGCCTGTAATAATTTTCATACATTCCATTTTTACCCATTTTTACTGAGCACTCGTTATAAAAAACAACCTGACAATATTTGCTGCGCATGTTAAAGAGTTGCCAGGGACTTTAGGCTCACGTTAAGGGTAAGGCTAATAATGGAAGATAGCTTACGTGCCACGTCTTTCAGTTTTAAATGAAAAACGCTAATGGCTCGCTGTTTAATTAAGTGTAATTTTAGTGCGCGACAAGGAAGCCCTTAACAACCCCATAGACATACCACAGACGATATACGTATATATATACATATATATATAACTGCATAATATAGGATATCGCGTATATGAGAAGGGTTCGCATTTCTGCATCCAATTGCAATTTATGTTTTAATCATCAAATGCGACCCAATTGATCAACGTTGTTGCCATTAATTTATGCGGCGGAACAATGTTTTGAAGTAACTGAGGAACCCGCAAGACCCGAGGAACCGAAGATCCGAAGACCAGAAGACCTGAAGACTGCTTCAAGCTGAACCAACTGCGACAGGTGACACTTTCGACAGAGTCGCGCAACACTCTGTCTTGCATATTCATTGGTAGCCAAAAACGAGTAATTTATGCCAAAATTTCAAAAACTAATTTGACAGGAAATAATTAATTTGGTAGCCTCTCCATAGAGTAAAGGGAATTGTTTGCCAGCGGCCCAATTAAAATTATTTCGCTTTCATTACCCAATGAACCGGGCGTAATAATAAAAACGAAATCCGGCACTCAATACAAATGCAATCGCAGTCGACCCAAGTAACAACTGGCCCCAATGGGCTCCAAGACGAAGACAGTGAATAAAAACAGCAGCAACAACAACAACAACAACAACAACTGCAAGTAAAAAAAGAGAAGTTTAAATAATGAAATCACTTCGCACCATCTCGAAATTGCTCATTAACATTTTGTGTTTGCGATATCAACTTGTGAAAATCGCAGACCAGGCCAGCCTCCGGCCAACTTGGCAACTAGCATTCGTACTCACAGTCATACCTCGTTTATGCGACGCTTACTGCAATATGGATTTCATTTTTATTTATTTAAAAAGAGACCTGGCAGTTTTTACAGTTTTACATTTGGTTAAATTCAGCCTGTTTGCCAATTTGCATGGTAATATTAAGCTGGTGGTAAATCTATCTGTTAAGTATTTCAAACAGATAGAACAGTCGGATGTGTCACCTTTTATTGATACAAATTCATAAATACATAGCTTGTAATTCAGGTAAACACATTTTATTAACAAAAATTTAGCTCGCTTTGCCCAGTCTTTGATGGGTTGTTGCTAACTTTTCTTACCCTTACCATATTATCACATAATTTTCACATTTATTAGAACAGATTACGAGTATAAGTATTTTTTATTTTACGGTTGATATTTTTAAAACTAACACGTTTCTTACCAGGGCTTTGTAAAAGACGCTCATGTAGTTTTTTGTATGCGCTTGATTTTTTTAATAATAACATGAACTTTACCAGGAACTTAGCACAGGGCTACAATAGAGTTTTTGTACGCTTGAATTTTTAAACTGTCATGAACCTTAGCATGTACCTGGTAAATGATCCTGATGCAGATGCGGCTTAACCGTTTAATGTTTCTTTTTACCAAGTGGGCTGAAATATTAAAATTAAATAACCGCATTCCAATAAAATTTCATATAATTTATAACTTAAGCTTAATGTCAATTGTAAAAATTTGTTTAAATTGGTTGGTTCTTGTCCGATAATTCTTGCTTTATTTTTATTATTCTTGCATTGTTTGCAGTTATATTTTCGATTCAATTTATGCTATTTTATTGAACAGAGAATATGGCTTAGGTTTGTTGCTAAAAATGCGGAAATCTGGCTACAAAGTTGATTTATGGCTTTATTGCGTTCAGCTAACGTATAAACGTGCTGCAACAAAAACTTGGCCAGATTCAGAGGCAGACTCTGAGGCAGCTACTTGGCTTTTATTTATTATGTCATGTTGTTGTTGTTGCTGTTGTTGTTGTTGTCGTGGTAGCTGCTGCTGACTTGGCTTATTAGTTGGGTCAGCTTTTCGCTGTTGAGGTGTGAAACTTTTACCCCGCCGCCCGCAACATGCGCAGATGTTGTTTGTTGGACTCTTGGACTCCAAATGACAGTTTGCCCTCTGCCTTGTTTACGGGTCGTGATTTGTCTGCGCCGTCTTCAACTTGGCTCCATCTCCATCTCCGCCTTCGTCTCCGTCTTCGTCTTCGTCTCCGTCTCTGGCAATTCTTGTAAAGGTCGTTTGGCTGCTTTACTCAATGAAAATGGCCAGAAAACAGAAGGTCTTCTTCTTCTATGGACCGTGGACCTGGAGCTGGAGATAAGCTCTGGCTGGACGTGTATTTCAGTAGCCACTCGATTTATGTTAAATAAGCTGGACGCGAGCGCTGTTTGTTGTAAAATACCAATTGCTGTGCTTGCCTCCTCGCTGTGATTCACGTTTCTGGCCCGTCTCTAACTCAACCCAACTGATATAAGTGCCTGACTGGCAGATACCCTCGAAATTCATTTAAGCTGCCCTAATATCTATTCTCATTTTTATTTATTTTTCCATATGTAAAAGCATTATTGCTCCGTTTAATTCTAATCAAAGAATTTTTTTTACTTAAATTATCCCTGTTTACTGTTCGATGGTTATGAAAATGTTTAAATATGATATACCATATATATATACCATATAAAAAAAATTTTGTCTAGGGTCGATGTAGATGTTTATAGCTTATTTAATCAGCGACATTTTTTTTAAGTTAGCACCAAATTCAATTTTATAATATAATAATTGAAAATATCTGAAAGTAACAACTTGTTAGAATTATTATTCTTATTATGTTAAGTATTTTTATTTTTAATGATATTATGATTTAAACTTAAATTATTATCATTATTATTAATATAAAAATTATGTATTTGCATTTTGTAGGATTAGCAATATATTTTTTTGTACTATATATTCGATTTAGAATTTCGTACTTCATATATTTATTTGAAATAAAAATTCAGATAAAGAATATGTATATATGTAGAGACCCATTTGCAATAAATACAGGGCATCAAATAAAACGTAAGCAGAAGAAAGACACACGAGCAAAAAAAAAGAAAAAAAAGAGAGAAAGAAAAAAATCATTGGCACTGCATCAGATTTCTTAATTTAATTGGCTTTATGCAAGAAATTCTTTGCCTGAGTCTGAGTCTGCTCTAAGGCTGGCCTTTATAGACAAGCTGTCTGGCCAGGTGCCTGCTGCCCGCAACCTGGCAACAGCTACTCACTGTGTGTGTGCGAGTGTGTGTGTGTGAGTGTGTGTGTGCGAGTGTGTGTGCAGATCCCTCAAAGCAAAACACACCAAACAGCAGCAGCTCCGATAGCATCTGCTCGCACTCCGCAACGTGGGAAATGCTGCATTGTCAGTTTAACCCAATTCTTAAAATAAATATTTCAAAAATGCAAAACTTTTGAAAAACATCGAAAAAACAATCGATCACATAAAAACCAACATACAACAGTTATTGGAAAATGAGGCAGACAAAGCAAGTTGTGCACAATAATAATGAGAATATTTGCTAGTTTTAAATGTTATAGATGGGCATGCTCGACTGGCAGATGTCCTGTACAATAAGACACCTATGTGTATAATGATGTATTATGTGTTTTAATCTCACATTTACTATAATATGCATGTTTGTCTTTATTTGATTGAGTTTCATATACCCTGTACCACAAATGGTCTTATATATGCATATATTTGATTGACTGCAATATACGCAGCATTATATTCTTAAACTTATTCTCTTGATTGCATCGATTTGATTGGCTGCAATATACCCTGTAGCACACATATTCTTACTCTTGTAGAATAATATACCCTGTATTTACATTTGATTGTTTACATTATATATTATTACTCTTTTTCTTTTATTTGTTTTATTTGACAACCATCATATACCCTGTACAACATGACATTTTTACTCGCATACCTCTGTACATACGCATCTATTTGCTTGACTACAAGATACTCTGTAGCGCTTAATACCCCCATATGTTACCTATGACTACAGGGTATTTAGTAGTGAAAAATAAAATGAAAATCGTTGAAGTTTTCCATCATCGCGTGCAGTGGCTGCATTTTAGGAACAATTGCAGCGCATTTAAGCATAAATGCAGGCGAAAAGTTCAGACCGAGTCGACAGTGAATAAGTGAATGAATAAGCGAATGGGTGTTTTGAGTGTTGTGAGTGTGAGTGTGAGTGTGTGTGCGACACTTAATCATCAGCGTGAAATGAGGCTCAAGAAATACGGCTGCGGCCAAAACTCTCTCATATGTACATATAAATATAAATATATATAAATATATATAAAAGTGTATGTATATAATTAAGCCATAAATTCAGTTTTTATGATTTTCCACAAAGTTATGAATTTATGGCAAGAGCTGCAACAACGTAAACTAGGCAAAAAAAAAACTTAAGACGCCCCTTAGCACACACACACACACACACACACACACCACAAACCACACACATAAACAATAATTTGCGCACAAAAAACAACAAAAAAACGGAAGTGCATTTAAATGCGCGCGCATGCGAAATGGCAGCTCAAGCGGGTTGAGCTGAGGAGGAGGGGGGTTTAGGCCATGGTTTTTGTTGTTTCTTTGTAGGTTTTTATTTTATTTTTTTTTTCAGTGTGCGGCACCAATCCGCTGACGACGCCATGTTGCCCATAAATGTCGAGCGCTTTTCCAGCCAACCTGTCGTAAATTTAACGCTTTCGGTTATATGTGAGAGAGAGAGTGAGCGAGAGAGAGCGAGAGAGAGGGGGAGAGGGTAGGCTAGGGAGCAATCTATAAAATGTAAATATTTTTTAATACTCTATATTTTCTTGCTGCTTGTGCTGTGCAATTCGTTATGCAAATTTCTTTGTTCATTTGCCAAAAACAAGCAACCGAAAATGGAGCCTTCAATATAAAATACACAAATTTGTTGCATTAATTGCAGTAAATTAAGTTGGCTCTTGTAGAGCACCTAACTCTGTGTGTACCCTAACCAACCACTTAGTGATGAACGCGTGTCCAATTTGTGGGTCTACACGAATTGGAGATGGGAATCATTGAAAATACATATTGCGAATTGCAAAATAAGAGCAAACCTGGAGAAATTATCAATCTAATTGACATAAGTCTAAATTACTTTAATATATCAAATATTGATGTTACAATTTATGATAATCCTATGATATGATTAAGTTACTAGTTTTTTATTTAGCTATTCTTAAATACTTAATAATATCAATTAATAATATCAATTATTATTATTAATAATATCAATTTCCTAACTCTGTTTATTTTATTGAAATATAAATGCAAAATTTGACTTATTTAGACATTTTTACAATGTTATTATTATTACTTCTCATCTTAAACATTTTTGTATAGTTTTGTATGGCGCTTTTATTATTAGAACTTTGGCTCTTTTATTCGTGAGCTTTTGCCGTGTTTTTCGTGCGTGCGTTTTGATCTTACGATCTCTAGAGTTGCACGAAAATATAAATTACAGATGACAAACTGTCTGCATTACATCGTAAACTAGTGACTACCCCTATCTCGGACAGTTATCTTAGTCAGCTATCTTCAGCGCACCTCTCTCTCTCTCTCTCTCCCTCTCTGCCCTTCCCTCTTGGCCTCTGCCTTGGTGCCTGGTGCAATTAGCATAATCGCTCTTAAAATTGCAAGTTGATGCCAAAAGGCAGCGCAATTGCCGCGCATATCGCGGGACATTGTTAATCGCCGTTGTGTCCAAAATAGGGTTGAGAGGGTTGTCTCCGTGGCTGGAGTTGCCGTAGGCCCCAGTTCGGAATTGAATACTGTAATTAGGGCAATTAGGTAAAATGCTCATGACTGCTCGTGTCATGGCTGCTTCCTAATGCGAAAATAACGTCATTAATTTTTTTGGCCACCTCGAGATAAAAGACGCAAACTACGCGAACTACTCTCGAATCGACTACGAGTAGTTCGTTGTGGAAATGAGTTCTAGTCCTGCCGCAGGTCCTGGGGCCACATGCCACACGTCATAAAAACTGCATGCAGGGAATAAAGGACATGCGGCAAGCGACTAAAATGGGGCAGGTGCAACAACGCGAGCTGCATTAAATTCTTGTTTTCTTTTCTTTTCATTTTTTTTTAATTTGTTGCAAAATTTTAATGCGGAAAAATCTTTTGGGGTGCAGCGAAGGACGCACAAGTTTTATATTTTACATTGGCATTGGATGCAATTAACGTGCTGCAGCTGCAGGCTTAGCCCCTCCCCTCCGCTCCCCACACTCTGCTTGGCCATGCAATAATCCGCTATGCGGCTTAGCCCGCGAGCCGTGGCAATTAAATGCGATTAAATCGCAAGCGCAAACTCTTCAACTTCAAATGAAATGCCAGAAAAGCACTCGCAATTATATTTGAAAATGTGCATGAAACAACGACAATAAAAAAATATGGCTACAACAACAACAACAACGTTAACAACAACAATAACATCAGCAACAACTAAGTGCAATTTGCATAAATATTTGTTGCCAAAGAACAACAACAATAATACAAACTAGTAAAAGTGTTGCAGTCAAATTCGCAAGACTAACAGATACCCTGTAAAAACGTCTTAGGAGCAAAACATACATTTATTTAAAAAAATATATATATATGAATATTTATATAAACATATATAAAGAGCAATAAGCAGAGCACGAAAGAAAAATGATAATACTGTAACTTATTATCTAAAGTAAAAATAAGTGCTTGACTTTTAAGTTTATTTTAAGGCATAGGAAAATTATTCGCCTAGAACGAACATACATTTATGATATCAATACATTTTTTTACGTATATAATTAAACTTATAAAAAAACAACCGTTCTTTATTTTTAACACTTTTTAATTGAATCTGCCTCCCAATTATTGCTTAGGTAGATAGAAAAGTAATCAAAAAATATTTTTAATCTGCTTATGTTTTTCATAATTTATTTCTATTTTCTATCTAATATCTACTAGCCTGTAACATACAAACTATACAGCGCTATTATACCCCATCTATAGCCATTTTATGGGTATAGGGTATTAGCGAGCCAACTGAAGGCGGCAATGGCGAGGCATAAATTACACTCATGGCAAAGCAACGAGGTTGTGCGGCTTATCTGAAAGGCGAAATTAGCTGATAATATGCAAAACATGGCGAGAAATTGCAGCCTGAGCCAAATTTCAAAATTATTACTTTGCACAACTGCACACACACACACACACACACACACAACATTTGAACATCATATATCGTTGAGTCTACTCTCTATATATTTATTCACTTGCTACGTTTTCTGCTCTTGAGTTCTTGGAATTTTTATACATTTTTTCCATTCAAGTGATTTTGTGCACATAATTTTGCTTTAAAATCGCGTAGCTTTCATTATCTCACCCATTAATTGTCTATCAGCTGCACTATCTTTTAATTGTTAGAAACTTGATTGATTTTCCATTACCTCAAATTAAATTTACAATTCTTAGCAATCATTTTTCACACGCGCGATCTTCAAAGCGAGCAATATGCGAGCGACAAATATGTGGGCGCCGTGGCTTAGTTGGTTAAAGCGCCTGTCTAGTAAACAGGAGATCGTGAGTTCGAATCTCGCCGGGGCCTAGCGTTTGAACGAAAGTCGTCAAACGTGTGATAAATATTTTATTAAATTATGAATTATTATTCTAATATTATTGTGTAATATTATTATTAACATTTCATTTTTCAATGTTATTTGCATTTATTTTATTATTATTTTGCTTAAATACACATTTATTAGTAGTACTGTAGTAGTTGTATTATAGAGATATAAAACCATTTTTAATCTTACCTTTAGAAATAGTTTTATATCTCTATAAAGGTATACAATCAGGTATTTATACTTATTTATAATTTAGCTCATTCTATGTGCGTGCAGCCGTTAAAGTTAAGTGTTAATAAAACTTTTCATCGCAAATGATCGGTGCATACAGCTCTTCTTTTATGTGTTTATTTTATTGTTTGTTTATTTATTCGCTTGCTGTTCTCGCGTGTTTTGTGTTTTTAAAAACACGCACGAAGTTTTTATAGAAGCTTTAAAAGTTTCACATTTGCTGAAATACTTTTGATATTTCCTTTTCATTCAATTGCGATTAAACTATTTCTATAAATAGAAAAATTCTTTTAGATATGTTTGACAATAGACAGATGTAAGTAATTTATTTTTGTTGTATAATAAAATAAAATCAACATAGAACATAACAAATATAAAAAAGTGGATTCAATGAATGATAGTTAACGGAAACATTAATTCAAACATTGAGTATTTAAATATTTATATGCTTGCATATTCGCAGCAAATTGTCTCATTTAAACGTGAAATCGCTTCTGATTTAACAATTGCGTTGTCAATAACAATTTGTAGAGCTGTCAGCTGTGGAATTGAGATTCTAATGAATGACTGACTGACTGACTGACTGACTGCTGGCTCTACTACTATTTGATTAGTGCGAGGCCAGTAGCTAAAGCAATTCAGCCGATTCTCTACAAGGCGGCAACAAATCAACGTTTACAGCGTTTCCAATGCTTCCAGTTGCGCTCTCTCGCAAACGGCAGCAGCGGCAAACGTCCATCAAATGTCACGATCAACTGATCAAATGCTGCCTTGCAGAGATCAATCGATTCGAATCTCGTACGTTGTTATAAGCGAGTATACTCCAGTAATTACTTGCAGCACGCAACTGCCACAGAGCAGAGGCCGAACTACCCAAGAAAACTGCACGACCAACTCAATGTCCTTGCCAGCAACCTGCTAATCACAAATATCAATAAATATGTATATGTATTAGTAGTCCTCGATAGATAAGTAGTCTAAGTCTTTATTCATTTACGCAACAGATCAACAAATACCAGGCTAAGCAGCCTGTTCTTTAAATATATATATATTTACTATTTATATACTATATATACCGATACTGATAATAGTTGTAGCCTCACAATAAGAGGATATTATAAATAAAATAAAGAAAATATTTTTGTAAAATCAGTAAAAATTCTCTAGTCGGGATTGCTTGACTAGGATAACATCCTGAACCCAGCACAAGCATTTCAACCTCTTTGCTGCGTACTTTTCTCAGCGGTTGCGTTGGGCCTTCACTATGGAAAATACAAACAAATTATGAAAACTGCTAACTTATTATCTTCATAACATTTTCAGGACTTAAAAAGAAAGCATCCAAATATATGTGGCTGCAATATTTGAATTGCAGTTTTAATCTCCTGAGCAAGTGGAGCAAATTATCCAACAAGTAAAATATTGCTATTGAATATATATACTTTATCGGTTCGGAGATGTATACATATGAAATCCGCACATCCCAAAAAAAAAAAAACAGCATAACAGGGTATCTCAGCAGTTGCAATTGCCGTTGCTCCGTTTCGCATTGGGCACTTTCGCTTGACCTTGGATAAGCCGTAAAGTGGGCAGGTTGGGTCACAGGTAACGCGTTGCTGCATGTGGCAGGCAGCAGGCAGCAGGCGGCAGCTGGTGCGACGACGCATCAATGTCAATGCCAATTGTTTGGCCAATTGTCTGGCGGGCGTTGCCTCATCCGCTGCTCATCCGGGGGATTAACTTCCAACACATGCTGCAAGTGCATGCGCCCGGAGCGACCATGTGAAGCAGAACATTCTCGACTGGAACAAACGGCATCTCAACAATAGGAAATTATTGACAAGAGCAGTGTGAGAGGGGGGATGGGGTTTGACTTGACTCTGGCAGCAGCAAAATTATGTTGCCAATGTTGCAGAACAGCGGCAATTATTTATTATCCTGTTCGCGCCCGAAGCCAATCGCCATCTTTTCTTTGCCTTTGCCTTTACATTTGCCTTGGCTTGTTGTCTGCCCGTCTGCTGTCGTCATAATTCTCCAGCATACCACAGCACTCTGCTCTACTCTCTCCACTCTCCACCACACCGCGGGCTCGCTCTCGCTCTCTATACGAGGCAGCAGCGCAGCACAAATCACCGTCGTCGCCATTGCCTGCTTAACAGTTTAGCTTCTTTTTTTTCCATCTACTTTTGTGTTTCATAAATTTTGTGGTTGGCTTTGTCGTTGTTTTTGTTTTTGTCTGAGATTCATTCGGCTGCCGCCTCAGTTACGTGTGCGTGTGTGTGTGTGCGTGTGTGTTGAGTTACGCTCGTGTTGCTGTCTCCTCCCATATTCCAGTGACCAGTTGCAGCAGCGATGAGTTTTTAGTTTGAGCGCATTTTGTGAGTGAAATTTTGCCTGCTGTTGCTATCGCTGTCGCCTGTCGCTGCTGCTACTGGCTACAGTTCCATTTCCAGTTTGTTGCTGCACAGTGGCACTCCAGTTGTCGTCATAGTCACGACTGTGTTGTTCCACTGTCAATATGCAAGTTTGCCTGTATGTTTGGGTTTTCAGTCTATTTTCGTTTGGATCGTTAGATCATTGAATTACTCAATTACAAATATATTTTAGAGCATTATTTCGATTTCGGCTTAATAGTTATTAAATATTTTAAAAATGCATTAATGTTTGTTAAATTATTCGGTGTTTTCGGATTATATGTTTTCGAATTATATGGATTTATGATGTGATTCGTATTGAAAGCTCGGCGAAAAGTTACAGATCAAAAGAAAATATTTATGTATTAATTCATAGCAGTATGAATTGTTTATTTAATTTAATTTAATTGAATTTCAAAAAAATATATATATTTTCCATTAAAAAAAAAAATTATAAAAATCTCTTAATAACATTCAGAGTAGGGATAGTATAATAGTATTATATTATTAAAATATTAAATATTACAAATTACTCGACTCATTTCTAGTTGAATTTTTTTGCTATCGTAATTATTGCCTAGGTTTTTATAAATTAATTACTTTACTTTTTGCTTTTAATATTTTTCGAAATCAATTTATTTTAAATTTTAAGACATAAATGTGCATTTAAAATAATTTCGAAACACTTTAATTAGGCAAAACTCTTAATTTTCATATTTTTTCTGAATTTTTCTCTTTGTTTCCCTCTAGGTTGATCTTCATCTTATACTTACATATATTCGAACTAATGTGCTTTTAGGAGTCTTGCTTTTCAAAATGCAACTCTATTTATAGTTTCCCTCAGTTTTATTTTACATATGCTTTAAAGTCGCATTATCATTTGTTCTCGTGCCTCCATAATTTTCTTAATCAACGATTTTCTATGTGAAGGTTGCATTGTCATGGCGCTCCGTCCGTGCCGTTCCCCGGTAGCCCCCTATTTCCCCCGCCCCCACTTCGACTAGAGCGCTTCTCTTGAGATTTTATTGCGTTGATTTTGAAAATGACAACACATATTGCAAATGTTGTTGTTGTTGTTTCTCCTCCCTTTCGCTAGCTGTTGCAAATTACACACCCACACACACACAGAATGCATATTCATGTGCAGGCAACGTGCGTGCGCCCTTTGCCCCTCTCTGCGCTAGCACTCTCCCCCTCCCCCTCCCCCTTCTCTTCCCCTTACCAAAGCATTCGCATTGAATGCATTTTCAATGGCATTTGGATTGCAATTGGCTTGTAATTGCTATATTTAGCTTAATGGCAGCCAAGAACACGACATTACGTCTACCTATATAACTGTCTACCTGGTAACCACCCACCCACACACGCACACACACACACGCTCGCATACACGCACAGCTCTTGATTTACTTTCAGTTTCTATGTCATTAAAGTGGAAACTTCTCTTGCCGTAAGTGGGTTAAATGGCATTCCACAATATGGCCTTAGCTGGGATTGAACTTTTGTCGCCAACATCCTCCTCGCACCCCTGTGGGGCATCTGTGACATAAATCACAAACTCATCGACACATTTTTGCGGCGCAAATCATAAATTTCGAGCGCAAAACAAATTTTCACAGCATCGGATTGTCGCAGCGAACTTCTTGCCCCATGTCAAAGTTCCCGCAGCGGCGTTGCAGTGCCAACAGCTCCCGGGCAACAACAACAACAGCAACAACCGCACTGCTGGACAAGTTCTACACATGTCTGCGATCTGCTTCAGCCCAATTCCAAGTCCAGCTTGGCCGCAAACAAGCGCCAGTCATCACACCGTAAAGAAACTTAGGGCTCAATATAATATTTTGGGAATTGTATCAAATTTCAAAATTTAAAAAAAGTTGATTCACTCAAAAATTAGTAATTTTATTTTAAATTGTAATTCTTTGTTGGTTTACTTAATTAAAAATCAAATGAAAGTTCCATATTATTGTTGCTTCACCTAAAAATATTAAACTTTTTACGATTAAAATAAAATCGAAATGTGTTTTGAATGTGTCCATTTAATTTATAAAATTTGTTTTTCCAAATTAAAAGCGAAATTGAATTTAAATGCACTTAGCTTAACTTGCAATCTGAATTGGGAGCAGCAAAAAATTTTCGAACGTCAGTAGCTCAGTGTGCAGGCACCTTCCCGGTAAACGAGGCAACCTCAGGTTCGAAGCCAGCTCAGCTTTATTTTCTTTTTTATTATTAAAATTGCTATTTAATCATTCAACGAATTTTTAAGTTCAAGTGCACCATTTTTTTTACCGTGCAGTCAGCAGTCGTCGCCAGTTGTGGAGTCGCGACGCTGGCGCGGCATTTCGCCTTGTTTACGCTAAGATGGCGTATTGTATAACATCATTATGTGGACTTCGTTCATGTTCATGTCATAATTTTGCAAGCGAAGTCAGCCAAAAGTCAGCTAGCCAGGTCCAGTCCAGTCAGCCAACCAGCCCAGCTACAGCCGGTGAGCCGCAGCCTGATCCTCGTTTCAGTCAGTGCCTGTTCGGTGCAGCATTCCTCGTGTGTAGCGCCAGTCGCATCTCCAGCCGCGTTTGCTCTGATCTGCGCCGGGGATTGGGGATTGGGCAGATTGCCAAGCAAATATCAGCATCGGCATCGGCATCGAATTGGCATCAGCATCAGCATCAGAATGTTGTGGCCGCTGTTTGTGCCATGTTTTGGGCTGCGTAATTAAAAATAAATTTTCGCGCGCTGAGCTGACAGGAGCGGAGCTCGGGCATATTGTTGATATCGCAAATTAGTTTACTTTTAAAGTGTACTTATAGAAAGTATACTCCACTACTACTTTACTGGCCATAACTTTAATACTCACGTTTCATATTTATATATGACTTTTTTAGTCCATCATATTTTTCGAATTCATTTTATTTTAATTGCAGTTTTCTTGGAATTATTTTTTATACAAATTACTTTTATTAACGGCAAGTATTATAATATAAATATTTGTCAAAAAATAATTTTCAAATTCTCTCTATTTAATTTCTGAACCTACCCTAGATTTTGTACAGACTTTTATTAAATTTCTTTCTTTTTGGGGATCGCAGTGAGTCGAAGTTAAATTATAATTGTTTCTTTAATTTTATTTTATTTGTCATTTGATTCCACCTGTTGCTACGCCCCAATCGACCCTTTTGGGTGACCTGAACCGCTCCTGTTGCTGGGAGAACTTGCAAAACATTTTTGTTACTTTTTAATTTAATGAATATTCTGGGACAATTTATTAGCCAACATATTGATTTCAGCGTTTGCCGTGTGTTGTTGTGCTGTTGTCTCTTTTGCATGTGGCTTGCAGTTGTTGTTGTTGTTGTTGTTGTTGTTGCAAAGTTTATACGGTAGTTACCGACATAAATAGCAGCAATTTGGCCAGACACCAGCCAACACAGGGACCCCAGCCCCGGTTGAACCGACCCGGCCTGGCCCGCTGAACAAGCTCACAATTAATATGCCCAGCCCGCCGCCCGCACCACAGGCGGTCCCATGTACGGTCAGCGAGGCTCGCCACGGTCGGCCATAGGCAGTGTGTCCTGTTGCGGGACCCGCCTCAGCCGCGACGAGGCTCCTCGCGGCTGCTGTGTGCCCGGCCAATGGATTTATGGCTCTTAACAAATTGTTAATAAATATTTTATTTATATTGATGAGACAACACGAAATTATTCACAATTTGTGCAAGTTTTTCGTTTCCTTCACACAATTCTCTCGAGCCAAACTTCCGAGTTGATGAACTAATTTCTGAGCCGAACAGCTGCGCATTTGTTTCAATTAGCCAAACTGACCAAAGCTGAACAAATGGTTCGACGGACGGATGGACGGATGGATGGGTGAATTCTTCGTATTCCCGTTATATGATTGATCTGTGTGGCCATCTCTCTTTCGATGTGTGGCACCCTGTAATTATCGCGTGAAATGTTTCCTCTTAATACCCTAATTGAGGGTAGTTTAGTAATGTTATGCAACTTGCAACGGGCTCAGGAATGTTTTTTAAAGTATCTATTTAATTTCCAGAAAATAGATTTATGTATCAACATCTGATTTAATGCCAAATATAAAAAAAAAAAAAAATAAAAACATCACTTTGTAATAATTTACAAATTTTAGTTGAAAAATCCTTTTAAATTAAACATACTATATCATAAAGAAGTATATCATTAAGAATAGAGTTTTTTATTATTCCTTTTTTATATATTCTCTCCAGAGTGGGTATAATGGCAATAAAATGTTTTAGTTAATTTGATCAAGTTCAATATTTTCTAGTTACTTTGGCAAATTGCGATTAGAATCGGTTAAATTTGTAAAATATCTATAGGAGCAATGATAAGTCATAAACATGTGATAACAACAAATTGTTAAGTTTTTACTTGATGTCCGTTGCAAATGATAAGATCAGATCTTTATCACAAGGTTGCCATTGTCTTAAGGGCATTTAATATTCGTCATGCGATAGTTGATCGTATTTGCTGGTTTCGTATGTTTTGGACAATTGAAAGTGGAATTTAAATGAGTTTAGTTGCGGGTAGTGCAAGCTGCCGCCCCGCAACAATTCCCCGCTGCAGCCGCTGGACTCCACCTCCTCGCGGCAGCTGTCAATCACAATGATTTATGTCGCCGCCACAGTAATATTGAGAAAGAGACAGCGTCTGTGATAGAGACGGTGAGTGAGACAGAGACGGAGAGAGACAGAGGGAGATCTGCTGTTTATATCTCTGTGCATTTGCCTACATCAACGCGTCAATTTATCTTTCCGCAGTTGCAACGAAACTCATCAGCGGCGGCTTCTTTCTTTCATAATGAACCCCCAACCGAAACCCCTCCCCTGCCACCCCCCCAAGCCCAGTGTACGCGGCCTGGCGCTTATGGAGGTTGCTTTGATACCCTTGGCGAGGGTACTTAAAATTTGTTTGTTTCTATGCAAACTTGCCTTTTAGGTTTGTAGCTGTCCTAATGGAATAAGACCAATATCCTTATTTTTTTACGCTGTAAGCAATATATTTGGCAAAGTCGTCCGTAATATATCACTATATCATTTAGCATCCATGGGAACTATGGGCAGAAAATTGAGTTTTTATTTATATGAACACTTTTTTGTTTCTCACAATAACTTAATCAAATTCAACAAAAGAAAAATATTTTCAACATCATACGAACAGTATTAAATATTGATTTTTCAGATATCCTAACTAACCTTAGCAATTCTAACATATCTGCAATATCAATATCAATATCAATATCAATATCAATATTGGACTACTTATAATATATATAGCTCCCATTAAATGAAATGTTTGGTACCAAAAACTTGATTGTTTTGAAAGATATTATAATCAAAAACGAGCTCAACTATACACCCAATATATAAGGAAAATTGCATTCATATCGATCTTTTATATCATATGGCTGCCATAGGAAACATCGTTTGAACATAAAATATTTTGAATAAAAACACAGTTTAGCATAAATGTATAAGGGTATAAAAACTTCGGCACTTGTGAATAACTGTGCTCTCTGGTTTTTTGTTTTTTCATATTTTTCACATTTTTCATTTGAATTTCATTTAATTCCATTGGATTGCTTAATTGTCGCAGCTTTTGATGAACTGTTTGTTTGGATTTGCCGCGACAGTTTTCATGGTCTCGCTGAGTGCCACAAAACTGGGATAAGATCGCGCTGCTTGAGGTGTGGCAACAGCCTGCGAGTTGCCACTTGACTTGAGATCTGTGCGGCAGTGGCAGCCTCAGTTGATGCTCTCTGCCCCTGCCTCAAAGCTGCGGCAGCTGCTGCTTTGCCCTGTAATTTGGCTTTAATTTTGTTTTCATTTTTTATTTGTATGTTTTTTTTGTGTATATTTTTCCTCCCGTTTTCGTGACACAGTCGCCATTTTGGCTACCTATTGAAGCCATTTACATTCCGGGTCCAGACACAAGACAATTGCATGCCACTTGGCCCCGTCGCAGCTCCCCGGCTGCCCAACTTCCCAGCTCAATTTACCAATCAAATAACAAATGCGCCGCCAAAGCTGCTTATTAATGGCGGCCAACGGTTCAAATTCAGCTACAGCTTCGATTTCAGCTTCCCGTCAGCCGTCTATATAATTTCCACGAACTCTCCCATTGTCGATAATAATTGATTTGATTGATGCTTCGACGGCTGCTGCAGCAGCGGCCTCTTTTCACTGTTGATTGGCTCGACTGCGATGCGTTACCTTGCTCTCTCTCGCTCTCTCTCTTCGTCTATCTGTCTCTCTCTCTCTTCTTGGCCTCTTCTCTTTGCAATGATGTGCTCGTCCTCATGCTTGTATATTCAGCAGGTTACGCAGCTTCTTTTTTAATTCAAGCGAGATCTTTTTTTATTCAATTAAATTAAAATTTTTTAAAACAGGTATGGTCTCCCTTTCGGAGAAATAACAAAAAAATATTTTCGTATACGAATTAAATTAAAATGTAGTCTGGGAGTCAAAATTTGATGAAAATGCTAAACATCATGAAAATCGGTTAAGTTTTGAAAAAGTTATGGAACTTTGAAGTTTTACCAAAATGGATTAAGGAATTTTACAAATCTAAATTTATTTCAATTTGGCATGAGTTTTGACTGTATCGCTTTTAAAGTTGCGTTTTATACTTATTTTGAAACCCACAAATGTTTAAAAATAAATTTTTGTAATTCTAAATTTAAAAACAATTTTTTTTTCCAAAACAAGCAAGGGGGAAGTAATAGAAAAAACTAAAAAAAAATTATCTTGAAATACGAACTACATTTAAATGCAGTTCTGCATTCTTCTTCTCTAGAGGTCAAACCATTATGGAAATGCTAAGCATTATAAAAAAAGGTCTTCTTTTGACAAAGTTAATAATTATTTAATAATTATTGACACATAATATTGATCATCATCATATACGAAGAGATTACAATATAAATTTCTTATCGTAATTTGATAAAATCGCCAACAAGAACAGCAACCGCAACTCTGACTCTGACCTTCGCAATAAACTAAAAGCCGGACTTGTTAACAAATTAGGTAGATAAATTTGCATGCGACTCAGATTACAATCGGCAAATTGAACAATGGACAATGGACGCATCGCTGACCGCGAGGGGGAGAATAACAAAAAAAAAAAAAAGCGAGCAACTGAGACAAGTGTTAAAGTTGCTGGCAAATTGAGTTCATGTTAAATGCGGCTGAACATCAGATGTGAGTGTGCCCCCTCCCTCTCAGTTGCCTCTTCCCCGCAAGGATAGTCCTTGGCTCTTTTCTGGCAATTTGTGAATCCGTTGGCTTAGTTTTCACACAGCGTTGAATTCCACTTAAATTCAGCGCTATGCTTTCAAAACGAAATTAATCTTCATTGGAAGCCATCGACAGGAGTAGAAAGGAACCATCAGAGCCACCAGGCCAAACCGGCCAAGACCTGCGTCCACGAGAAAAATTAGCGCAAATGATTGACAGCCTAAATGCGAATTTAATGGAGAACTGTTTTTATATTTATTTTTTCTCCTCTTCTTCTTGTTTTACTGGCGCTGTGGGGCCCACAAGGCGTCTGGCCGGCAACCTCTTCAACCTCTCCACCAGCCCCCAGCTACACTTTTTGGCCAGTTCGCTATAATTTGCCGGCCGACAACGTTTCGTATCTGTTTTTGTTTTTTTCTTATTTTTTATTTTTCTGTAAAAGTAAGAACAAATTGTTTCGCCAAAAACAAGGCGAAATTGATACGAAATTGATGCTGGAACGAAAACAATTTTCGTCTGTACAGATTGAGTTACCGTTACATAACAGTTGTGATAATAACCCATGATATATTATAAGAAGAACAAGTCAGAAGAAGAAGAAAAAAAGAAGAAGAAACAGTTATCTTGGATAGTTGTTTCTAGTTGAGGGAAGTGTTCAAATATAAAGGATTGGGGCTTAGATCAGAATATAATCATTTAAAATTTAATTTGATAAATTTAGGCTATAACAAATATGATATAGATAGAAATTCAAATTAACTTTATTTGTAGAATATTTGTACAAAATAAAGTAAGAATCGTATTCAAGTTTAAATTACATATTTAAATATTTATATTTTTAGTCGGTATTTTTTTTCTGTGTACAGGCAGAGTACAGTTTATACAGCCAAGGTTATGCAAATAGCACTAATTAACAAAATGAAAATGAAAAAAAAAATTTTATATATATTTTGTACTAAATTGCATAATTCTTTGTGTAAATAAAATGCGGCTTTAGGAATATACATTTTATAGAAGAAAACATTTAATTTTATATTTGTTATTCATTTTTATCCAGAATTTTAGATAATAGCTTTTCATCTTCATATTCTAAGATATAGAGTTCTATGCTTCTTTGACTACAATTAATTAAAAATAAAAAATAAATTAAATTTGTTGATTGATTGATCATCTATCCAAAGTTGCCATTGTTGAGATACAAATAAATGTAATACTATGGATATTATAAAAATATGCATTTAATTTAAATATAAAAATTTGATGTGTTTTAATGGATATATAGATAAGATTAATATCTCTACTGTTTTCGAATTTTCAGTTTAAATAAGCAACCGCTAAATATCTTAATCAAAGAAAAGTCTCTTGGGCTAATGTTTGGGTAAATGGGTTAACTGGGCCCGTTTAACTGCCGCATTATCCAGCTGCCCACTCTCACGTGCTCCCCGAGCTCCCCGAGCTCTCCTCACACGCTACTCTTTCGCCCTGTTGGTATCTGTTTGGGTTGTGCATTTGAAATGTTTTATTTGCATTCTGATGCGAAATGCGACGAAAAGTTCTGCGTGCCACCGCGAGACGAGTCAGAAGTGCATTTTTGCACGCGATCCTTTTTGGGCTCCTGCAATTGCTGTCCTGCCATGGACTGGCACTGGCTTTGACTGACGTCACTGGCAGCAGACAATTTATGCGCCCAGGATCCAAACGGCCCCCCCGCCTGTCTGTCCGACCGCTCCAACTGTTATCGATACACCGAAGTCGGTCGGACGGACGGACTTAGGTGCATGTGCGTGTCATCAAGTTGGCCTAAAGTGACAGTCGCGATTTAATGGCACCGACCAGGGCAAAAGTTACAAATTAATATAGTTGCTGCCCGGCCCGGTTGAGCCCGTTGGGCCGCACTTGCAATGAATAATCAATCGATTTCAGTTCAATTAGCACCTTTTAGTGTGCAAAATAGCGCGCCCAATCCACGGCCCACATTATTTGCAGACCCAAAACCTGCCTCTCTCTCTCTCTGTCTGTCTGTCTGTCTGACTGTCTGTCCTAGCCCTGTCAATTGGCCTGTCAGCGTTGCTCAAAACCTAAGTGCCGCGCTTGAATCGCAGCAAGTTGTTGAGGCCCGCGTGGGCCTCGCCCCCAGAGGGGGCTGCTTGTCCAGTTTGTGCCGTACCCAAGCGACCAAAACGCTCTTATATCACATCAAACCAACGACCTTATAGACTGCACTCCGGCTAGAGATGGGCGTGGGCTGCGTACGTAGAGTCCAGCGCTTACAAGTGTGCAAATAATTGCAGTCTCTTGAAATGGCGCCCAACGTGGGGCTGATTTTATTGGTAGCAATTAAATTAATTGTTGTATAAGTGTTAAATATTTTTAAATATAAAGCTTAAATGCAATTAATTTACTCTTTGTTAAATAATTTAGTATTGTTATATATAATATATAATATTATTTGTATAATTTGGGCAAGTAAGCTCAAATGTATAGCTTTTTAAGCATAATTATAACAATCTATATTTGAATTTATAGATTTTGACAGTTTATTTTATTTTGAGTGCAATTTTTGAGACTGCATAGCTTTATGTTCGCATATTTTGAAATCATGACATTTATATTTATATTTCTTACGATATTATATAAATTTTTGAGTCACGCTTTGTATTTGCCCACTCACGACTTATGCTCATCTCTAGCTGAAGCTCCGTTCAATGTCAGTTAGTCGCACAATTTAAACGCATAACTGCAAATTATTTGCCATTGTAATAAAAATTGACGCAGTTTAAAGTGTTTTTTTTTGTTGTATTTATTTCCACAACCTTCACATAGAAAATCTCTCAACAAGAAAATTACACACAGAGAAACAACAGACAGCAACGACAGCGACACAGAGGGGCGTTAGTTATCGGTAAAAAGGGCGTGTCCAACTTTGACAATTCCTATGAGAGGGTCAAGGGATTAGAGCTGCGGCAAACCACAGAGCTACAGGGCTACATGACTACAGGGCCACAGGGCCACAGGGCCACAAAGGCAGCCAATTAAGCGTCCAAAAGCAAAAGATGATGGTTATGATGTTCTTTGGGTCGAGTGTAATTATATTGCCTCTAAGCCGAGCAAATTGAGCTAAGAGGTTTACGAAAGGAACAAAAAAAACGAAAGAAAACCTTTCAAATGTTGCGGTTTCCGTTTGTGCAACCCACGTCGAATCAGCTGTCGCTGCATCCGCGTCCGTCAATCCATCATAACTTCTATCGGAAACCTCTTTCCAACTGTGCAGGCATCCAGTTAATTAATAAACATTAACGTGTTCTGTCTGGCGCTTTTGGCTGCTGTTTAATTAATAATAATTTACATAACTAATTAAAATGATCGACTGTAACATGTTCATGCCCAGTTTTCATTAATGCCGCCGCCAGGGGCGTGGCACGCCTTCAAATTGCTATAAAACGCTATCTAGGAAATTATGCAAGCTTTTCGAGCTGCAGACAATTTTCATTAGTGATTTGACTAAGCGGAGCTGCAATTAAACCAGAAAACCAGAAAATGTATGCCAAAAAATGCAGCAAAAGCGAATTGAGTAGATTGAGAACACCCTACAATTTTAGCTGTGCTATGCGATTCTCAAGATGTCAACTTACTGAGGTAAATGATAACAACAAGTTTTAATCAATTAAAGATGAATTTTTATTTACTAAAATTAACTTTGAATGTCAACAACGAGCTTTGCTAAATGGTATATTTATAAACTCAAATCGGGAAAATATCGGTGTCACAAAATGATTTCTAAAACAGTTCTAAGTGTTTCTGAAATTAATATATTGACAATTATGGCTAAATATATATGATTTAAATTACAGTTAGGTAAGTGTAGGGGTATACGCCTTTGCCTATGTATACGGTATATCTAACAATTATATATATATATATATATATCTATATATATATATATATATATATATATATATATATAGTACATTTATATGATTTTCTAAAATATATTTAAAGGTAATTTATGTCAGTTTATTGCCATTTGAGTATAAATAATTGCCCTTATACTGTATATGAATTGTGCTATACGATTCTTAAATTGGTAAAAAGGCAAATTATTCAGATTATATAAATAAATAAATAAATAAATATATTCGTGATGGGCAACATAGGAAATATAGGAAAAGTAAGTTTTCTTTTTTCATAATTACGTAAATGTAAACTTGTTTGTGGCTGTTCCTCCACAAAGTTATATATTTTTTGTTTTGAAAGTAGGGTGTAATTGAGGACATATAAGACTCAAGTTAAATAAATATGGTTAGGAAAATGTTGGTAATGTCGGGCGCCAGCTAATTGCAATTAATTATTTAAGTAATCCATCATAGACGTAGCGCTTGCACTTGAAGTTTGCTCCGGGAATGGGAATGTAATCGGGTCCCGGGCAGACGGGTGGTTCGGAGTGGGGTGGTAACGTCTACCAAGTCGGTGTCGGCGGCTTTTTGGCAAGAAAAAAATAATAAAAATCAAGAAAAAAAACTTTGGTGTACCGCACACGCGAATGTCGTATAAGTAATTTTTGTTTTTTTTCTGTGCCGCTAACTATAATGCAAAATGCAAATTAGTGCAAAAAAGGAAAAAGATGAAAAAAGTAAATACAAGTCATATGAAATTAGGCTTACATCATGAAAGCCAGCAAAAGATATGACCCAAAAACAAAAACTTATATGGCAGTCAACATTTTGTGGCTTTATTGCACTGTCCAAATTTTACATAATACTTGGTTTAGGTATTTTTTTTTAACAAATTTCCCACGACTCCCACATAAAAAAAGAATACGAAAAAAACGTTGTCGAACATTTGCGTGTTTTTAACTACCAAAGACGTTTCAATTAGAGCCAAACAAATTGTTAACTGTATGATTTAATTTATAACCAAAAAAACTTTTCGAAAAGCGTATAAATGATAAGGCCGGGGAAAGGGGCAACGTTTACCATATGTTGTGACGTTCAAGTTTAAAATGCTCGAACGCGCTAATTCACATTGTGACAATTGTCCGCGGTTTAATTATTTACTAATTGTTGTTGAATTATGAAGAACTATGCCGCTTAATTATATAGCTATTACAAATTGTGGGCTTTAGCTTTGTGTATTTTTTTTACCTTTTTTGGTAGTTACGATAACAAAAAAAACAAATTCAACTCAATTGCAGCTTCTATAAAAAGCAAACAAAGAAAGAAAAAAAAACGCGGCTCAAAGCTCCGCCCCGCAAGACGTCATGTCTGTGTGTGTGAGTGAGCGGTTGTGTGCTTGTGTTTGTGTGTGTGCATGTGAATCAACCACCAGAGAGCGTCGCGCTGTTAACAACAACATGGCGTGGTTCCATTCCCATTTCGTTCCGTGCAAAATGCTTGCTGGAAATTGAGTGAAATGCGTGGAAATTTTTAACGCCTTCGAAGTGCGGACACGGACACCTCGGCGGCAAAGCAAGCGAAGCAGCACAAAACGAGGAAATGGAATAAAAGAGCAAAGAACAAAGCGTAACAAAGCAACAAAGCAGCGTTTGCATATTAATAATTTTAGTTTACACGTTTGCTCTGAAGTCCCATTTGTGTGCGCAGCTTAGACGCACTTTAGATGGCCAATTGCTGATTGCTACCTCGTACCCAGGTTCCTCCCGCCCCTCGCCGGCTAATGCGGCGCAAATTGCTCGTGTTCTCCGACAAAGACAACTTACAACTTGCAACTTACACCTTGCAACGCGCAAACCAGATGCGGCCATTAAATCTACATAAATGAAGTATTATGCATGCCCCAAGCTCAGGCTTCACTGAGTCTTCAGTGGACTCTCTGTGAGCGCTAACATGGGTTAGGTTGTGCCTCCAAGTCCCCCCCACCCTCCACGAAGCTTCTGCCACTTGTCTCATGGTAGTGGCAATTTCAAGTTAGTTAAACATTGCCATTGCCTCTAATTGCTACTGTTCAAATATTAAGAGCCTCTAATGGCCAATTTTAGGGGAGAGTTGCCGGTTGTTTATTGTAGTAACATAAACTAAAACTTATCAAAACTGTTGTTCCTAATATTTATCTTTATTTATTTATTTGTTCCTAATATTTATCAATTAATCAGAAAAAAATTAATAACTTTTTTGTTCATATAAGGTATATTAAAATATATAAAATATATATTAAATAATTAATTGCAGTTTTAAATCTAAATTTTATACATTTTTGGTCTATAAAAAGTTAGTCATAAATAAAAACAATAACACACAATTTTGTTTTTGATAAATGAAATATTTGTGATTGTTAATAAAGTTTTTTTTATAAAAAACTCTTAGAAACTTTTAAGATCAATTCAATTACAATGTTTATTTTTTTATAATTTGTTTTAAAACATAAAAATAGATTAAATTTAATATAAGTTTTCAGTTAAAAACAAAATTTTGCTTTATGCTTAGAAACGGGACTGAAAAGGTTGGAAATGAACTGAAAAAAACTGAACGTAAATGTAAAAGTTTATTAAAATATAGCAATGTAAAGAATTAAGATGACAATTTTTGTTTAATTAATGTGTAACATTCACAATCAACTTTATTGATCTAAAATAATGGCTTGTGACGCTTTTTATGTCCTTTTGCTTGAGAAACTTCCCCTTTTTTAGACCAATTTATGAAGTGGGTGTTTGTGGAAAGGGAGTCACAATTAATATTTCATTTTAATTCACATAATTTGTTTACGATTATTGGTAAACAAAGTTTTCTGTTTTTCTTCTTTTGTTTTTTAGGTCGAGTGGAAATTCGCGTGATATGGCGGCTCGTTGTTTTTATAGCATTATTGATCTACGCAGGATGTGGGGATTCGGGACTCGGCAGGACTTTCAATGCGTTTGCGAGCGATTATCTTGATGGATACATTTTGTTGGCTCTTGCCACATGCAAATGAGTTGGCTTCCCAGCTACTTCTACTTTTTCTCATTTGCCTCTTCATTTTTTATTTTGCCCCTCTTTTGACTCGGTTTTGCGGCGATCAAAGCGTTAAAAACGCATTTAGCATAATTTCATTTTGCGCAAACATGAGTTTTGCATTTGCATTTGTAATGAGAGCTTCCAACCCCCCCTTTGATCATGCCCCCCTCTGTTCTTCACTCGCCCAAACACAATTAAAAAGTCATAAAAAAATATGCATAATAAAATGTACTTATAAAAAGAAATAAAGAGAAAAGAGTGCAACAAAATGTTGCACTTGTGGACCCTCCTGAACGCTGCGCACTTGGCGCACCTTTCTTGTCCCGCGTTGGGCCCCCCCCCCCTCGTTCCATGCCCCTTTTGTCTACCTTGACAGCTACATAAATAATCAAATAATTTGTGTATAAAAATGCGCGCCAAGGAGGCGCATAAAATAAAGTCATAATTTCAAAATGATTTATGAAATGCACTCGGCAAACTCTCTTTTTTCGCTGTTCTCCTTTATATTGTGTGTTCGAGCATTTGGAGTGCCCTGCAATCCGAGCAGAGCGGGGTATATCAGCTGTGCTATGAGCCTGACTTTGGTTAAGGAACTGAAGGAACATCAAATTTATTGATATGATTTCAATTAGAGGTTTGAACCTTTCTATAGTTTCTATATTTTATTATATTAGTTGTGTTGCTTTGCTATAATTTATAAATACGGGGAATTTTGTTTGGGGGTATGAGAGGTATTTTAAAAATACAGAATATTACAAAGGTGTTTCTAACAATAATATTTAATTGATTTATATAAATTAATCCAATATTTTATTCAAAAAGACGAACAAAGCCGTAATTTTTTAAACTTTTACGATTTTCAAAAGTGTTTTTTAAATTTATTTTATGGTGAAATGTAGCTGAACTTTTAACTGTTTAACTGTAACTTTTTTTCAAACATAGGGAAAAAAACCTTAGCTGAATAATAATAAAAATTATTTGTTTTTAAATTTTAGAATTCTTAAACGTTTAGATTTATATATTTTATTTTAAGCAATGATTAGATAAAGTTTGTATATATTTTCAAAATATTTGTATAATTCAGAAATTAAACCTGTTGTCTTTGCTTCAGTAATTTAATTGTTTATAGGACAAATGTATGTTGAGATTTCGTTGAATGTAGTGTATTTAATAATTCGTTCAGCTTGAGTTTTCTACCTTCTGACTTCTAACTTGTTTTATTGTAACCCATTTAAGATTATATTATTTAATTTCTTTGCTTAATGCAGCGCCTTTTTAAATTAAAATCGTGTGCTGCATTTGAGTTTTCAGATGTGTTTTCTTTTTTATTTTTTTAAATATATATATATGTATATATATATATATATATATCACTTTGCGCTAGGCCATACAAGACATTAACTTTAGCCAACACCCACAGCTACAAGACATTAGCATAAGCCAACACGCATGGCCCGCTCAGGTTGTGAAACGAAGAGGAAGGGGGGAAGGGGGGAAGGGGATCCGAACTTTGGGTTTGGGTTCGAGACTTGTTAAATTTGACATGGTCTCTTATGATTAGCTGAATTATGCTGAATGCATTTGCATTGCGATAAGATCCGAACAGAACAACTGTGTGGACTATATACCCATATTAAATATAAAGCATATATAAAACAGAAATATGCATATATATATATATATATATATATACATATATGTAATATCATATGGGAAGGAAGTGGGGCGCTTGATAATCATGCCATTAAATCGCCCCAGAGCCGTATTTAAAATGCACAAGCGCATTTTCTTTGCTTTCCTTGACTGTCTGACCACTGACTGTAGTGCCACCCCCTGGCCCCTACCCCTCTCCCAACCATCCCCCCTAACATACATTGTATGCGCAGCAATTAAGCGAAAAAAATTACATTTTTCTTTGGCTTTCAACAGCAGCTTTTAAATGGTAAAGGGGGCATTGGGGGCTGCTGGAGTTGGGGAATGTTTAAATTTGCATTTTAAATTGTGTGTTTTAATCTATATATAAATATATATAAAAACATATATATATATATTTCTGTCTCTCTCTTCCTTTCTTTATTATTTATTGCAAGTGCAACAAGGCGTATGCTTAACTTTGTTGATAATTGGAGTGAGAATAAGCATTCATAATTTTAAATGCAACTTTTTTTCTTTTATTAATTTTATTTTTTCTTTACTTTTTTCATACAGTTGGCAGCAAACATGGACGCTAATTAATGTGATTTTAAAGCGTTGAACAATTGCAGTCCAGTTGTTTATTGTTGTTGTTTTTGCAACCATTTTCTGAGTTTTGAGGCATACCCTGTAATCAAAAAAACGGGTAAATGGGTATTTACAAATTTTGAAAAGTTTTAATTACAAATTTATATCAGATGTATATAGTAATATATTTTTATCATTATTTTTAAAATAATAATAATTATTATTTTTAAATTTGCATATTTAATTCTGGGGCTTAAGATAAGCTATATAAGCTATACATCTATTTATACATTTCAGATCTTCATGCAGGATATCTATTAGTCAAGTAATTTAATTTAATTTTCGAAAATACTTATAGCTTTACCTTTTTTTTGGGATATGTAATTGTAGACTGTTGGGTATTTTCATGTGCTAATTTGTTTATTCTTTTGCATATGTTCAAGTTTTCGTTTTTTTGTTTTGTTTATTTCTTGCATATAAATTTTGTGGATGGCGCCCAAAGGGCGTGACAAACGGCCGGGTCAGATCAGGTGAACCCTTAAAATTTTGCAATGCACCCCCAACTGAAATCACCCAACCCCCCCAACCACCAAGCCACCCCCCAGCGAATTGTCGTTTGTGGTTGAACATGCATTTACTTTTAAGTGCTGACAATTTTGCTATCATTTGCTGTTTGCATTAGTCAAATACACAGGTTTCTGTGTACTATGGCAGAGGGGGCATGACTATACGGAATGGGGGGAACCGTCGCAACGTGTGTGGGCGTCATGTGTATCGGTTACGAAACCATGCAGTGGCATGCCCCGCACAAATACCAAATATCGCATAAGCCCAACCGCAAATCGAGAGTCAGTTTCCATATGCGATGCGACTGGTGCTCTCTTCTAGAGGGAACAGCGGGGGAGGGGGCGCGCAGCTACCTGCGACACTGGCAGGCTGCTAATCGGTTAAATTAGCCGTGAAAGAATGCACAAGTCATCGGGTTACGTGGCCGAATGTGAGCTCTACACCCTCGCAACGTGAGAATCGGGGAAAGCAACGCGACGATCGGAGGACTGATTTATGATAGACGTGTGCCACTTGCTGGACTGTGTGGCTGCCACACAGCCAAGCCGTAAGTCGTAAGCCGTATCAATATCAATGTCAACAGGTTTCGCCTTGTTACCTCGGCGATCTACCAACTGCTCAGCGCACAAGCTTCGCGTCTTGATCTTCAGCTGCTTCCCACACTGCAAACAAATATGCTTACCTTATATTTAATTTCTGTTGATTTTGAGTTTAAATCGGTTTTGTTTTTCAATTCTATTTCACAACTTGACTTAACAATTTCGTTCACGAAGTGAAACGAGTATATTGGGTTTTCGCAATGTTCTTCTGTGTGTTTTTCGTTGTCTTCCACATTTATAGAATTAGAGAGACTGCCAAAAGATCGAGCGGCAAAACTTCCGCCACACCCACAAATTACAAAAATATATATTTTTCTAAAAGATTAATAATATTTAGGCACGCTTTTGACTGCTTTAAGCTGTTATTATAATGTGAACGAGTCTTGCGGAATCGGTTACAGCCGATTGCAAAGTTCTTACTTATTTTGGCTTTGCCTGAAATACAAGTAAAATTTAGCCTAAAATTGCTACAATCACAATTTCAACTCTCTATTTTAATGTTATTGCCCCATCTCATTCTCTCTGTCTCTGACCTTTCCTTACTTACAATTTTATTGTGTTCGGCTTAAAGTTTAAATGATTTTTGATATTTTTTTTCACTTTTTAAAATTAAGTTGCTTTTGAAGAGTTTATTTAAATAAAATAACTAATAATTTACAATTACAAAAAAAATGTTTTGAAGGGTATTTGGTAGAGAGCAAAATCGTTTTATATATACTCCCAAATTGGTTTCTCACAGTGCACACGGCGCCGTGGGGCACTCAGAAATGTTCGCTCCGCCCGTGCTTCTTCTTGCCGCCTGGCCAGGCATCCCTTTGGCATCTTAATCATTGTTATTTGGAGCCATTAGTCGCGCCGCGCGTTTGCTGCTGGTGTTTCGCATTGCAATTATGTTGACAATTCGGCAGCTGTGGCCAGCTTGGCAGAGATTATGGCCGATCGCCGTGCTTTTGTCTTTGGTCTTTTGTCTTTGCTGCCTTTGGGCGCTTATCATTAAGCGCAGTTTATTGAAAAACGAAAATCATCAACGTTTTTCGGCTGATTAATGGGCCCGCTGAGGCCGACAGGTGCGCCCGATTGGCAATGGCAATGGCAATGGCATCTCTTAAACACCGGCAATTAGGCTAATGCCAAGGTTTGAATTCTCTAGATCGTGAGATATCGCCGGGACTTCTTTGCTGAGTTAGTTGGACCCGTGCAAACAGGAAGCGCAACATTTGTCCAATAAACGTCGCCTCGAAACGTTGCATATAAATTCTCAATTATCGCCCACGCCCCCAACCAGCCCCCCGAGGAGTCTGCAATTTGCCACAGTTTAGAGGCGCATAAATAAAAATGTGTTGCACTCTGTTCCTATTTAGACATCACTGCAACAAGGCCAATAACCAAAAAAAAAGAACTAATAAAAATAGATAAGTACGCAACGAAGTTGGCATACCCTGTTATTGATTATAGGGTGGGCAATAACAACAAAAAAAATTACATTTTCGCTTCAGATATGAAAAATGTACTACGATTCTTAGCTGAACATAAAGTGTTTTTGTTTAATTTATAAATGGAATCTTTAAATTAAAAAAAGTTTGCAATAAAGAAATTTTGTATTGCTTATTAATTCATATTTAAAAATATAATTCAATTCATTATACCTAGTGTACATATTAGACAATGTTTTATTTAACTTTCCTAAATTTTAGATACACAGAACAAAATATATTCAATTAATCTGTTTTATATGTACCAAGAAGTTTCGTGTGAATTTTATTTAAAAAAATATGTTTCCAAGAACTTATGCATTTAACAAGCAAACTTATATGGATATAATTAAAATGAACCTAAATCTTAAGTTTACCGTTTCTTGTTTCATAGAAACATCAGGAAACTTTATAAAAGCTTCTAAAAATGATTTTAAAGAAAGTTTTACTTTAAACTAATTGCATTGAAAGAGTTTTGAAGAGATTTCTCTGCTGTCTGAGTTCTTTTGAATCGCAAATTTTAAATTGATCTTTCACGTCCTCCATTTACAGCTTGAGCAATATATACCCTGTGTCTGGCACACGTATAGGGCATAGACATTCAGTGCTGGGGCTCACTTAACAGATTGAATCGTTTAGAGTCAAAACCTTCAGCTAACTGCTGCCCCAATGTGGAGCGCGTCCTGTGTCCGACGTGGCTACAATATCATTACTATTTACTTTTTTTTTTTTTGGGGCCCGCGGTGCTGCAATTGATCAGCAGGAAGAGTCGTAGATGGGTGGGGAACAGAAGGGAACAGAAGGGAACAGAAGGGAGCAGGCAACGGGCAGGAGAAGTCTTCAACTAAAATGCGGAAACGTGCCGCGCAGTCTGAGGCCGTTTTAATTCCTGGCCGCGATTCGCATCGCAAAGGAGCTGAAGCTGAAGCTGAAGTTGAAGCTGTGGCTGCGGCTCCAAATGGTGTCTGGAATTGAAAAGGCCGCGCACAAATCCATCAAGAGTTGGCGCTGCCGTTGCTGTTGCCTTTTGGCCAGCGCCATCTAAGCGGCTGCGAATGCTGCCCCTTTGCCCCCTCCCCCTTCAGTTGCCAGCAACTGCATTAGAATGTTTCGCTGTTTATGTTGTTGTTGCTGTTGTTGTTGGTTGTGTAAACACCCACCAAAAAGAGCGTTTGGTTCATAAATCATCGCGATAACAAATTACCGCTGCCTCTTTCCAGGCTGTCCCGAGCTCAGGACGCCGTGGCCGTCGCTGGACTCCAACAAAAGAGTTGGAAGTTACAAAAGATCAATCTTATTTGCGCCCACCAAAAACAAAAACAACAAAAAAAAAAGCCACAAAAATTATGGTCAAAATAGCCAAAGAGGCGCTTGGCCATTGGCAATCATGAGCAACGGCATCGCCAGCGCGTGAAAGCGAGTGGGAGAGCGAGCGAGAGAGAGAGACAGAGACAGAGAGAGTGAGAGAGAGCGGACGAGTGAAAGAGTCGATTAATTTGGACGATTTGCGGGGCCCATCGCAATGTCAGACTTCAACTTTAATTCGGACTTTAAGTTTTGTGCATTATTATTATTATTACTATATATACCCTGTAATTTTTTAATGGGGTATAAAAGTTATTCAAATGTTATGTAACATTCAAAAGATGACATATTAGGATGGAGATGTGATTTTATCACTCAGAAGGGAACTTTCCTGTTATTGTATAGTATATAGTATATTATTGATTTACTGTTTCTTTATCGCTCTTTATCTTCTGTCCTTGCGTTTTTTAAGTATTATTTCTTATAGACCACCAGAGAAAATAAATGTATGCCATATTGCAAATATGTGTTTAGACAGTTAAAACTGTCTCCTTATTCTTATATTACTATATTATTAGTTTTGACCATGATTTGACAAATGGGTTGTGGCCGAAATTTTTGTACCGGTCTTTAAAGGAGGTGAGCAGTTGTTTACCTTCCAAATTTGGTAACCCTGGCTTTAAAACAGTGGGAGATATAGGCATTTTCGGCGGGGCGGGGGCGCTGGGGCGTATCAGATATGCAATCTTTGGGGGAGGTTCCTAGCTAATATTTTTTGTGCAAGTAAGTATCCATAGTTTCAAGTCTCTATCTTCAATAGCGCCGAAAAAAGTTTCGTTCATCCAGGTGGATAGGCGGACAGCATTACGGACATTGTACAAACCCAATATACTAGTTACACTTCGTGAACAAGATAAAAACAACATTAAAACCGATTTTGAGGTGGTTAAATTTTTGGTCAAAATTCATGTCAAAATTGGCCAAAAAATATTGACATGCTCTCTATTGAAAGCTCTCGGAAACATAACCTCCATATTTCGAAATCCCTTAACTTTGTCAAAAATTAATTTTCATGTTTTATGGCATTTTGATCATGATTTGACCAATAAATTGATTCTACATTTAAAATATATGCATTATAAAAAAAATTTTATTTGAAAATTGTTGATAAAAAAGCATGTACCCTTTTTTTTAAATCAATAAAAGTTTCAGTTTTGCACTTTGCAGGGTATATTTTAGTCCAGAATTGACGCTTGCCGCAGTTCGTACTTGTTTTGGTTGCTGTTATTGTTATTACTCGCATCTTTCGTGTAGGCTAAAAAACAAACTTACAATTTAGATTGAATTTATTTGTGCGCCGCCAGCCGCCTCCTGCATCCCGCCTCCTGCCTCCCTCTACCATCCTGCTGGCTGCCTAGACGAGGAGCAGCCCATTGAGATCTTCATTTGCTGATCTTGCTGGGAACATCTTTGCGGCGTTGACCCCAAAGGCATACACAGCGCCCAGTCTGAGAGTCGGCGAGTCTGCGTTGCTGCGATTCCGATTTCGAGACTGCGACTGCGACTGCGACTGCGTATTGTATGCCTCACTGACCAGTTTCCAGTTTTTTTTTCCTTTGGCTCTCTTGTTTTTTTCTGTTTTAGCTGTTCCTTTTGAACTCTATTAAACTCGGCGAATTTATTAATTTCGCTGCTGATTAACTGTTTCCGATAGCGTTTTGGCCAATGCCCGTTGCCCGTATCCGTTAGTCGCATCTCTCAATAAATCATATTTGTGCCACAAATCTCTTCTCCCTTCCCCCCGCGCTGTTCGTTGCCTGACGAAGATTGACACTTTTCGAGTTCTGCCTGTTGGTCAGTTCTGGTGGGAGGGGAGGGGGGGGGGGGGGGGGGGGGGGGGGGGAAATGCAAAAAGGTGTCGAGGGGGTATGAAAGCATAAAAAAACAGAAGACATAAAAAAAAAAAAGACA
>SCDS01000645.1:0-54577 GCA_004149465.1 Drosophila nigromelanica
TTGCCAATGCTGTCCCCATTAAAAGACTTAAAAAAAGACACTTTGGCTTAACCTTACCCGGCCCACACCAAAACTAGACCGACCGACAACACCATAGAATTTTGACTTGGCGATTCATTTGTCCTCTTTACTTAAGAAAGATGCTTTATGGAAAATACAATTTTTTTTGCATATTTTTTAATTTAATTTTTTTTTGCAGAAAAAGAAATTTTAACAAAACGAAAACAACTAAGTAACAACATAATAAAATATTGGCACATGTTTGTTTCTTGTTGTCAATCCAAGTTTTTGCACCAAAGGTAATTTAGTACCAATTCAGCTTAACGCTTAACAGTGGCCCTTTTACAGTTACCAACTTAGCGGTTAGTGTACAGCTTAACAGTCACGTGTGCTGTTAGCGTCTAACCTAAGCTGTTAATTTTCATCTTAACAGCTGTTCTTTTTTTAAGTTAACATTTGTGCGCTTCTAAACAGTTGAAGCTTTTGGTAAATGAAAAAAAAGCTGTACTGCTTTTTATGGTCCTACCTCAAATGAAAAGCGCTTATGCTTTGCGCTCTCCGTCGCTCTCTGTTATATTTTTTGTTCGCTCGCCTCTCAGCATGTTTTTGAGCTTTATTGCTTAAGGATGCTGCTGCTGCTGTTGCTGCTGACATTCTATTGGCTGTCGCTGGTGTTGCCGCTGAACTAGTTTTTCGGCTCGGCTCGTCTGCAATATGTTTAAAATTCATAGCAGCACTTAATGAGATTTTTCTCGCTGCTGTGTGGGTGTCCCTTCTGAATAAAATATGACTGCTTTTAGCGTTTTTTTTTTGCACATTTTCATAATGTATATTTTTATGCGACACTATTTATTGTAGGATATTTTTGTTTAGCTACTTATTATTTTTATTTACAAAAAAAAATTTTTTTTTATTAACAACTTTGTCAACTGTTTGACAGTTTTTGGCAATCTTTAAAAAAGCCTAACTGTCTCTCGGGCAGATAACAACAAAGCTTCTGGCATGGAGAGAGAGAAAAGCTTTTGGCTAACGTACATTACGTATACGCAACGTATGACGGCCGCCGCTGCTGCTGTTGCTGTCAGCGCTAATTGGCAGATTGCCACTTGGACGCACTCTCGCAGCTACACTCTCTCCCGCTCTCTCTCTCTTTCTCTCGCTCTCTCAGTTTTGAGGGAGCTTTTCTTTTTGGCGGTTCACGCTGTTTGCTGTTGTGGCGTTGTGGTTGTTGTTGTTGTTGCTGGTGTTGTTGCTGCTGTTGTTGTTGTCGTCGTTGTCGGCTTCGTTGCGTAGCAGACGCCGCCGCTGCTCCAGTTGTTTCGTAGAGTTAAAGCCAATAGGTTCATCGCCGTCGCAGTTTTGTCGTCACTGTCGCTGTCTCTTCCTTAAGCTTCGCAGCCTGCCTGCAGATGCGCGCCCGGTCAAACGCCAGCGAACGCTTCTTAGCGTCTTCGTTGCAGCAGCAGCACCAGCAGCAGCAGCAGCCGCCGCACCAACACCAACACTACCCCCACCAACACACAGTCTTCACGTTACTCGCTTAAACTAAAATCTAGCTTGTTTTTTGTTTTTTGCTCTGCTGCTGGATTTTCCTCTTAACCGAAATTTCCATTTCTCGTGCGGGCGTCCTTTACTCAAATCTGTCGAAATTTCAAAGCGGAAACCAAATCAAACTGAATTCTATTAAAAAGAAAAAAAGAAAAAAAAAGAAACAATCTTAAGTGTATTCGCGTATTGCTTTTAATCAGCTGATAAGCGTATTCGAAAGATAAACTATTTCAGCATATTGCAAGTAAAATCGACAAAAATTTATTGATAAATATTAATTGAAAAGAAAGAAACAGTTTTGTCAGCCGTCGTTTTTTTATCTATCAGAAATTTATGCACTAATCAAAAAAATAAACAATATTTAGCTAAAATAAATATAAATAACTGTGCAACAATGTCAACATTCAGTGGCTAAAAACACTCGCGGCCGAAAATAAATACATAAACATATTAAATAAATAGCTGCAGTCGCTGCCTCAAACTAAAAGCAAAACTCATTTTAAAAAAAAAAGCAAAAAAGAAACCTTTTTTTAAAAACCATAAAAAATATATGAAAGCTAAAAGAATATAAGCGCTGCTTATAAAAATGTCTGCAGCTAAGCCCTGGGGACAGACACGTCCCCCATTCCATGGACAATTTGCGCTGCCTTTGACCTTTTTCACGCCTTTAGCTACTTGAGTAGCAGTTTTATTTGGCGGTACGTGTGCTCGCCTCTCTCTCTCTCTCTCTCTCTCTCCATGTTCCCCTTCTTTCTTTCTTTGTTGTTTTTGGGTCCGTGCGAGATTGAGAATCTTTTTAGTTTCAGTCCTCAACGCCGTCAGCGACAAGTGCCGCTGTCAACTGCACTGCGATCGCTGTGACAGTCTGTGTGTGTGTGTGTGGGTGTGTGTGTTTATTGGGTGTGCTAGCAAAATGCCCAACATTTATGTTACCCCATAAATCACCATATATAACACTTATAATGCTTATAAAGGAATACTTAATTGTTCAATAGAATTTTTCGCATGTTTCTCTTTCACTATTCTCTATTTATTTTCTATTTAAATCCCATTAGGGACCTTAAGATTTTAACACTAAATACGATTTGTATTCTCATTTAAAAGTACGACTTTGGAATTCTAAAAAAAGAAAAATTTTCGGAAATGAGTTAGGACGAGAGTACCTGATTTTTACGAAAAAAAATTTGAAAACATTAAATTATAAAATATTCATAAATTTTAGATGCAGATTCATGAAAACCGATAAAAAATTTCGCAAGTTATGCGGGTTTTAAATAGGGGAAGAGAACTTTACATGTCAAAATAAATAAATTTTAAATGCAGATTTAAACTATAGCAAAAAAAAGTTTAGACACAGTTATGAAAGTTGAAAATCTGGAATCGAAAGTTGCTGAAATTGTTACACATCGAACAGAGTATGAATTAGTCGGTAGCATGCGAGTGCAATGCTCTGACTAGTTTTTATTATGCGTGTTATTGTTGTTCTTTTTGAGTTGTCAATACAATTAATTGCACGCTTAGCTTATTGCATTTTAAAACGCTGCTGCATTAGAATTGCGTTTAAAATATTTGCTGTTGTTGTTGTTGTTGGGCTTGTTGTTGCCATGGCGCGACATGTTTTGGTCATTATAAAATATTATTGTTGCCGCTGCATTGCAATTTAATTTTGTGTGTAAAATGGGTTCGGTCAATTTCTATTCAAAAAGTAAAACAATTTACAAAAACTAAAGAAATACTATATAGAAATGTAAAAATATAAACATGTATACACATAAATATTTACATGCCAATATTGCTGCATTTGAAATCAAGCAGAGCACTATACATGCAATAAAAAGGAAATGCTTTGTATAGCATATTTTCTTTATAAATATAATTTAATAATTTCTTATATAATATATCTTATATATCCCAACTCAGCGTGCATAACTTTCTGTTAAAAAAAATGATTATATTTCTTTTTTTAATAATTATTTTTTGCTTTGCAAAAGTTCCGCTTGGACATTATAAACTTAATTTGAAATCCAAGCAGCATCTGCCAGCTTTCCTTTTCCTCCCCCTCCGCCTTCCACCATTTTCGCTTGCCTTTCTGCTTGGCGCTGATGTGCGCATTCATTTGCACAAATTGAATTAACTTGGCTTTGGAGTGAATGTAATGAAAGTATTAGCAGCCGAGTTGGCTCAGTCTGTAACGCGCTGTGGGCGTGGCAGTTGAGCCGTTTGTCAACGCCGTCAACAGAATATGTCAAGAGATATCGTTAGGGTCGTTTTTGTTGTGCGTGTGTGAGAGTGTGTGTGTGTGTGCGTGTGTGTTATAAAGTGGCAAAGTTTTTAATGCCATCGGCCACAAAACTCATCAGCTCTGCTTTTAGAACCTACTGCTGAACCTACCCGATATTTCACATTATCCCCCATTTTCACAGCAGTTTTTTGTTTTTTTTTTTGTTTTTCTTGTTTATAATGGCCTCTGCAAATTTCCGACAACATATGCCAATTTTCACGCGTACGCTAAAGTTAACGGCGGCTTATTTAACCTTTCATTTATTTTTATTTTCAAAATACCCTTCTCAAACTGGGCAAATTGTGTTTGCGCTAGTTTTGATGGGCACGAGCAGCTGAGTTGTCAACTTTTTGTTTCTCCGTTGATTTTTTGTATATATGTGCTCTCAGTGTTGGTTAGCTTTCAGTTTGTTTAGCCGTTATCTGGCTGTAAATTAGCTTAAAAATTTGTAAATTATATATCTTAGCTGTTCGTTTATTATTTTTTTTAATGTGTAAACAATTCGATTTGATTCATCGGCCTGCTTAGCAAATTGTGTGTTTAGTTGAAGGAAAATCTCGAAAAGTGTTGGAGGCCTAAAAAACTAGCCGGCGGCCAGGTTGGATTATGAATTGTCTAGAGAATTGAAGAAGGCTAAGAAATTAGCCTAAAAAATGTAGAGTCGATGTGTGGGTATTTAGATATTTAAACAAAAAGTTAGCATATACAAGAAATTAAAAATAAATAAATAGTTGAGCTCTAATAAATAATTGATTGCTAGATTTAAATTTAGCCGACTGGGATATAAATGTTACCAAAGATCAAAGAAGTTGATTGATTCGTTATTTAAATTTATGAATTTAGCTTTTCTTTAGAAAAATATATGAAAAGGTATTTACTTTTTTGCAAGTATTTTTTACTTTTATGTCTGTTTCATTTACGCGCACGCAATTTGGCATTCAACTATTTTGTTTGGGTTCTTCTGCTTTTCGTTGTTGTTGTTGTAGACCGCATCGTTGGCCGTAAATTATTAAATCATAATTGCAATCAGGCACAATTGTTGCGATGTTTGGACAGCGGTTTCAATTCGAAACGTTGTTAGCCAAGTGGCGGCCGCTATGGCGCACCTGCCACAACTGTGAGAAAAACGCGACGGCGACGTCGACAGCGGCGTTAACGTCGGCAGCGCAAAAATATAAAAATAACAAACATTTACAGACACATATAAACAAAACGAGCGGCTGCTTATGAAAATTCAAGATAAATTCTGAGCAAAGCGGCGGCAGCTTTTTATCTAACGAAAAAATTTTGAAAATGCATAAAATTAAAAGGAAAATATTCTATTTAATAAATGCGCAAGAAAGTAGAATTTATATTAAACAATTGGAAAATATAAATATTTTTATTGTTAAACTAATTTGACAAATTTGTTTAACAAATAAAATAGAAATAAATAATTGTTGCCAAATTAAATTTACAAGATTAAAAAAAGATAAGCTAGTAAGCAAAGCCTTTCAAAATGAAATTAATAACAGGATATTTAAGCTTAGAACTTAATATTCAGATTAATAAAATCAAATTGAATCCATATAAATACAATTAAACGCAATGTAATAAAAAATTAGTATAAAATATGAAAATAATTTTCTGTTACCAAACTAGCAGAAAAAAATGATAATAATATTTGAGAACTAAAGCAATACATAAATAAAGTAACAAATAAACATTTATTTTATAAAATAGCTCGCATTGAGCTGGGTTATTTACTAAAAATCACTTGTAAATTAATAATATATTAAAATATATATTGTTGACAAACTAGTCTGACTATAGTATAAAAATACGCAGCAACAACAGGCAGATAAAAATCGCTCATACGCCGCGTTGTGCTAATTGAAAGCCACTTCGAAATCGGGCGGTAGCCACACAAGAACTGTCGATAGAGAACACAAATCTTAATAGATACAAATTGCAATGTCAGATTTGACAGGCGAATACCTAGCGGCGTTCTACAACATGACAGCCAACTGATGTGATGCTTATGTATCCGGCAAATTCCAAAAAAAACACACACGAACTCACACACATACTCGCACACGCACACACATTTTGCCTGAGCCCTTCAATTTGGATTTGGGTTGTGGCTTTGGCTCGTGGAGCTTGGCTCAAGTTTAAAAATAAAACCCTGAACATTGACAACATATCGATTTGTGCGCAGATTTATTGATAAAAAAAGAAGTTATTTTTGTTTTAAAAATAAACGTCTAAAAAAAAAACGGGGAAATGCTTAATTAAAAAAGAAAAAAAGAAAAGTGAAAAACAATTGAAAATGAAGAGCGTTAAGAAATTTCTAAACGAACGCATCAACAGCGTCGATGCCTCCGATGCGGCCAGCCAAAAGAAGACGCCGCTGGAGCGGCTTAAGTGCACCGATGGCGGCAATGGAGACCAGCCGTCCGGCGGCAGTCTCGACCAGCCCACCGGCTGTCTATCGCTGCCCAATACGCCGCTGACGCTGCCGCCGCCGTCGCAGCCGCATAGTGCGCCCATTGCCGTCGGTGATCCGTCGCCGTCGCCCTCGCTGGCGGACTCGGCGCAGAATACGCCGTTGTGCACCTTGGCGGAGGATGACAGCACATCGCCCAAACAACAACAGAACAACAATGGCGACGCCACCGAGCTGTCACGTTCCCCATTCACGTTTCCCACGGTGCCGGCGGCAACGCCGCAGCAGCGCAAGAGTCGACGCAAAATTTCGCTGCCCTGGTTCCGGCAGTCCAGCGTGAGCGGACATGGAACGTTATCGCGGCAGCACACCATCGATACGCCCAGCTCCTTTCGCTTCTTTCGACAGCCCAGCAACAGTGGCTTCAAGGTAAAATTGCCCCCTCCCCACCCTCTTCCAAATGACAGGACTACGTGGGATAATATATATATATATATATATATATTTATATGTACATATATATCAAATTGATACAAATCTCTTGTGCTAGGTTTCCTTTACAAAGTTCAAAGTTCAAACTTTTAACAGGGTTTTAGTTTCTTTTGACATATTATTATACCCAATTACGCCCATGCATTGAATATCAAATTTCATCACGCATTGTGTAATGCTTTAAAGCGGCAAATTATATGTGTATGGTATTAAAGTTAGTTTTATTATTATTTTATTTTTGCTGTGTACCGTATTGCCAGCGTTTCCCGTGGGAAATTGTGAGTTAATTTTAGCTCTACGTCCAAATAGGAATTGCTTTGTCTTTTAAGATATTTAAATCAAACTCACAATATAAAAGTGTTATTATACTCACAACAAAGATATCTAAAATATATCTATATATATATATATATATCTAGCTAACTTTCTGAAAGCCTGTTTTAATATTTTTCATATATTAAAGTTTTTTTCATGCTCCTAATGGACATTATCATTATCAGTATCAAGTATATGCCATATAAACAATGGGTTAAACAATTATTTTTTTCTTTATTTTGAAGATATTTTCTCAAAAACGAGTTTCACAATAAATCGTAATACTATATCATATAGCTGCCATGGAAATAATTCCGCAAAACTTGACTTGAGCATAAAAACCCTTATATATTTTTATTAAGAAACTACAAAATTGAAGTACAACATAACTCTTTTGTCAAGGAAATGTTTAATTAAAAAAAATATTTCTGCTTTTCAAATCACTTTTACCAAATGCACAAATTACTTTTTTTGAGATTTACAGATTGAAACAATTTTTTTTATTAAAATTGGCTTTCCATTATATTATAGATAGCATAGAAATAAGAGTTGTTTAACAGTCAGATTTATTTACAGTTTTTTTAAAGACTTTTCTGTGTTCATGGATTGAGCTCCAGCATTTATTTATATACATATATATATTGGTATATATGGTTTCCTCTCTCCCTTATTGGGCTCCTTTTCTTTTCTTATTTGAGCGCTGCTCTTCTGTTTATGACTTATTTGGCTGCAGTTGATTGTAAAGTGTTGTTGACCCGTTGGCTAGCTAGCCACGCCCACACACAAGCACACACACTTCAATCGCATTGTCATCTTAATATAAGCGCATTAATCATACGCTGTGTTGTGCGGCGCTAAGTTATTTGCTTCAAGTCGCTTCAATTATTGTCAGGCAGTTGCTCCTTCAGCTCCCCACTCCACCTATCTCTCTCTCTCGCTCTCTCCATTTGTGTAATTTATCAAGCGCAGCCAATCAGCACACCCACTGTGCCGCAGGCCCTCCACAACTGGCAACTGGCAAGTGGCTCACATAATGTATTTATCACTTCATCAAGCCATGTAAAAGCTTATCATCATCTTACTGTGCTCTTCATTCTTGTTGTTATACTCTATTCACAAACTGAAAAGAGTATATTGGGTTATTCTTGTGTATACACAAATAAAAGGCATTCGATCAAGAGTAATTCCTGAAGATCGTATATTAATTACTGTTGTGTTAAATGTACAGCTTAGTGTAAAGAAAGAATAGCTAAATCAACTGAAGCTCCTCCATTAGCAATTCCAGAAGTCAAAGGAGGGTAAACTGTTCATCCAGTTCCAGCTCCATTTTCTACTATAATTCTCAGCAAATACATAGTTCATATTTTTTAACGCCGCCCATTTGAGGCGTGGCCAATTTATAAATTCGATATATCTACATCAGTTTTAAGGCTAGATACATAAACATTTCCAGATAGATTACAGATGATCTCCTCTAAAGTTTGCCCAAAGTTTTTGTAATACGCCCACTGGGGGCGTGGTAAATCGTTAAAATTCATATATGTATTTTGGGACCTGTAAACTGCGATTTTAGAATACAACTATAATTACAATAATAATTTAAACTATTTTCGACAGTTTGAAGCTTTTCTTACACTTTCACAAGTATTGCGCTGTCGGTTACACCCGATTGCAACGTTCTTTGTTGTCGTTGTTGTTGTTTCCGTTGCATTGAGTCTGCTGCTGTTGACCTTGCCAGCCATTTCCTGCCCCCCGCCCTCCCCCGTGTCTTTGGACTGCCTAACATGTTTTGTCAATTTGGTGTTGAGTGATGGCGATGTCCGCCTGTCCGCGTCGTCCCTTGTCTAGTGGCTGCTTCCTGTCCATAAACGAGCGTTCGCTCCTCGACTCGCTTTACACAATTTGCGAGGCTTTTAATCAATTTATGCAACATTTAAGTTCACTTCTCTTTCACTCGCCTTAAGTATAATATTCTATTTAAATTCTCTGGTGAATGTTGAAGAAATTCTTGTGTGTGTGTGTGTGGCAGCAACAAAAGAAGTTGCCTCACTCCAAAGTTCCCTTGCCTTGTGTCAGGTTTTCTTTGCATGCATGCACGCATCGCTGGCGCACGAGGCGTATGCTTTATGCATTCTATTAAAGCACACTTTTCAGCGCACACACAGACACGTTGCATACAAAAAAAAAAAACAAACAAAAAACAAAAAACGTGTCGTCGAAAGGAAAATTTGTTTCACGCAAAAATTCGCTGGCTGTCAGCTGCAGCTGTGCTGAAGCAAAGCGCGTCACGTGCTCAGCGCCAGCAGCAACATAAATAAAATGCGAATTGTGAAAGCAAAAAAAAAACAAAATAGGGAAGGCAAAAAAGTAGGCGGCAACAGCAGCAAAGATAACAACAACAAAAAACTGACGATACAGCAGCCGTTAACATAAAAAACAATGTTGCATAACACTCAAGCACACAAATTGCTGTGGCAATGTCACAAACATGACATTCGCTATACCCTAACCAAAACAAGAAGAAAGCCACATTTATGTTGGGTTGATTAACATAAAAACTTGAGCGTAATTTAAAGAGCATCTTCATTTGAAAAATACTTCATTATACTACAGTTCAATGTTTGTTGGTATTATAGATAATCTGTTTGAATTACCTTAGTAATTAAATTTATTAATAATTAAATTATAATTACTATATAAATATATAGTTGTCATTTAAATTCAAAATATACCGTCAAACGAATAGCACAAATTGCGTAGTTTTTACATTAATTTCATGAATTATAAATATAAATGCATACACATATTATTTATTCTACGAAATGTGCAAAAGTTTCATTACTTTGACAGTTACTTCAGTAACTAAAACGCAATTCGAAGAAAATATGCATATTCATTTTACACAAAGTATATTTAATTACTTTTTATATTCCTTTGTCTCTCTGGCTTTACATATACTATATATATATATATACTATACCATATATACTATACTATATGTACTATACTATATATATACTATACATACTGAACAATTTATCACAATTTTTTAAATTACTATAACTTTTATCTAGGTATTAAATAGTTTTTATTAAATGCTTTTGAATATCTTTCAAATTTATTAACTATACAAATTAATTTGGCAATTAAAAGTAAATTGCAACCATAATTAATTACAACTCAACAATCCAGAGAGAAAGCATATTTACAGTAATTGTTTTTCTTTTCTGAGTATTTCGAATGCAATAACCACAAAAATTGCTTTGAAAGTTATTCCTGGCAATTAAACCTCTTTTCATAATTAATGTGTAATTAACTTCAAGTATGCTCTAATAATTAAAACTGTGGAAAAAAGGAACTTAAATCACTTATTTATTATCCTTTGACTATCCGAAATTGTATGAAACATCTTGTTTCATGGCTTATTGACAAGCTGAATACCCTATTCCAAAAACCCTTAAAAATCTTTGGCAAAATAAAAAGCTGTTGGCAGCAGATACTTAGCCAATGACGTGCAGCTACCCTATTGTCTTGTTGTTGTAGTTGTGTATCTTTATTTTTGTTGTTAGGTGGATTTTATGACAGCATTTTCTCTCTTTTCCTTCCCCTCCCGCGCTTTAGTGACAATGATATGCAAATTGTGCAAAAGTGGGCGCTGAATGGTAAAACCAAAGCTAAAGAATTCACAAACTGAGAATGCTTTAGTTTATAAAGTGTGACAGAGGGAATACCCTGTAATCCGAAATATGAGTATACCTCAAATGCCACGTTTCTAATCTGAAGATCAGTCTAAAATTTATTTATTTTAATCCAAATACGCTCTGTTACACACATTGTCACAATTTTAGTATTCCCCTTTGTTATTCATTTCACTTGTACAGGGTATAAAGAGCAGGAAAGAAGGCCAAAAGTAAATAGCAACAATTTGTAAGTAAATTGTCGCCAGTCGCTTGCGCACAAAACTATGCAATGCCAAGCAAAAAATAAAAAAAAAAGAACTCAACTTGAATCTTAGATGCAGATAAAGATACACAGATACGGATACAGATACAATTACACTTACAGCTGCAGATACAATAGCGTTGTAAATACTTGTTTACATATACAAGGCAGTCTAAGCTTTTATGAGTTTTTGCTCAGTTTTCTGTGTGTGCTGAAGAGGGGGGAAAATGAGGGGATAGGAGGAGGTGGCAGAGGCTATAAAAATGATAGCATTGATGGGTTGTAAGTCGTAGCAAGGCCACATGTCCATCAGTTTGTAATGCCATAGTTTGAGGCAAAGCAATTTACAATTGCTCCCCCGTTGACTGCCAAAAACTTAAATGATTCAAAGCGTGTGTGCTAGTGTGTGTGTGTATGCTTTGGGCCTGGTTCATTTATCATCTTTGGACCGTTGGCGTTCAATATCTTCAATGTGCAGCTGCTGGCCACTAAACGTTGCTGTTGTTGTTGTTCCAGCATCCTCTCACCCTTTGTAATTTGTTCCATTGCTTGTTTTTGTCCCAATTTTGGGACTACTTTTTGTCGGGGCCCAACAGCATTTGGGCTGTGCCTCAAACAAAGCGCGCTCTGTTTGTTTATCCCCTGGCCTCGGGTGCTAGCTTGTCGTGTTTGCTCCATTCTCAAACATGCACATGCTTGTAAATGGACTTCCATCGATGCGCTGTTGAGCTTAGTTCTTCAACGAAAAAATGCTAAATCGAAATCGCTTTAATTGAAACAAGTACAAAAGATACTCAATTGCCAAGCGTTTCTTTTATTGCTTTCCTAGCAATTAATTTAATGTTATCGATTACTTATCGATAATTAAGCATATTTGTATATTTAGATTGAAATGAAACAGTATACTGTTATCCCATAAATACAAAAATATATGAATAACCTCAAACCAATTATGCTATGAAAGTTAGGAAATTATTCGATTACATATCGATATTAAGGCAATCGGTACTTAAACTTGCAAAGCATTCGTAGTGCACTTATTGAAATAGATAAATAAAACGACAACACAGTTCCCATATTATTATCGGGGATTATATCACATAGAATATCAAATCGAAAATATGAATAAATATAAATATCGGACATATCGCATTGAATATCGATTAAACTCGGTATTCATCAATTAAATACTTCGAATATAAAAGTAATGGAAAGTAATTTAAGAGATGATATTTTCTCGATATATATCAATGCATTCCATATATATCAAATTTAAAATCATATAGTTTGTTAGTGTCAGTATCGATGAATATCGATAACCCGAATCGATACGCAACCCTAACGTAAACATTATCGATTACAAAAGTCTGACGCATTATACAACTTTTTTTTTACCAGATGGAAAAAAACATCTTATAACCTAAGAATAAGTTGCTAACCAATAAATAACTTCTAACAATAAAGCAGAAATAAAATGCAAATTTTAATTTTTTTTGATTATAAAATATCCAACACTAGTCGACAGCTAAAATTTGTACTTTCAATAATATCATTTTATATGCAAATTGACATTGAATCGCTCAATCGTCAATATTATATCAATATGCGTCGCTATCTAATATGATCCTCTAATTGCTGTGCTGGCTTTTGTCTGAGTGCATTAACCCCGCCCCCTTCACCCCTCCTTGTTGTTGTTGTCATAAAAAGGGCCTGGCTTTATCTATCATGTCATGTTTGCACGTAATTTATTGAGAATAATATTCGATTTGCGTTGTAAATGACTTTCATTCAACACACAGTACACCACACAACACAACACACACTCACCACACATACACACACACACACTCACCACACACACACACGCACAACAGCAAAAACATTGCCCACAATTGTGGTCTAGTAGTCGTCGCATACGGTGTTAACATGTTGTCGCACAATTATCAGAACCAACGCCAGGGTGTAGGACATTCCATTCGGGGTGCTGGTGGTGCGACCTACCCCCCCCCCCCCTTCCTCCTCCTCTGGTTTTTCTTGTGGGCCTTTTGTTTGCTGCTGATTGTTGTTCTTGTTGTTGGTAGCAATGTAACAACGTAATTGATGTTGGGTGCACCTCCTTTGGCCACGCCCACAGTGTCAGTTAATTGAATAATAGACAACGTTTATGTTTTATGTACTTACTACAACACATATACATGCATACACTTATCACATATGTATATGTATTTATTTGTGTGTGTGCCTCTGTTTCGCTTTTGTGATTTGATAATATGTCCCTTGTGTCGCATTTGCCAATTGAATTCATAATATTTGCGACCAATCATTCGGTGTTTTTATTTACCTCTGATGCCGGAAATATTGATATCAACAGCTTTGTATTCTTTGAGCATAGCTAGAAGAAAATGTATTTAAAAATATTTAAAAAATATAGAAATGTTATAAAAAGCTTTGTTTTTCAATTTAGTTTTTTTTTATTTACATATTTTTTGCATTCCAAAAATTAACAACAATCAAATTACATTCTATAAAAAAGCGATTTTTGTGTCAATAAATGCTATTTTGGAGCCCAATACAGAGTACATAATCTGAAAAATAAGCGACTATTTTGAAATTCATAACACGTTATATAAAAGTAATTCTCGTTTGGAGCAATACGCATCAGATTAAATATTAAAATTGTTTTTAATCCCGAGCTGAACAAACGCAGCTTTTCCTTTTTTATGCGCTGTAAACAGAAGTGAGTTGTAATTCCAATTACTTTAAAATCTCTTACTGCTTAATTCTGCATATATTATTTCATATAATCACATTTCCTTTAAGTATATTTAGACATTTGTATGTTATACCAAAATTAACATATATTTTCAAAAAAAAAAAGATTCCCGATTATTGCTTAAATATTTGGGTTCAGGCTTTCATCTCATTTTTCAATCAGTTAAATGATAATTCCAATTGACAACCCGAAGGCGGTAGCTTTCTTCCCACTTTCTTTTTAATGGCCCCCCAATTGATGAGTTTTAAGTGTGCTGCAATTGCGTTTTTATTATGGCCCATAAAAGACAAGCCAAAGTCATGGAGTTTCCGTCATCCTTGGCTTTCCACCCAGCTCACACACACACACCCACACCCGGCTTTTTTTGCCATCAATAATAACGTAAGCATTTGCCAAATCGCTTTACAAATTTTTGCTTTTATTATTTTTTTTTTTATTTTGCCCAAGCACATTTTCCGATTAGTCAAAGGCAAAAAAACAAAATACCCTCCCTACCGAGTTTCTGTATGACTCGAGTTACGCATGGCTCTTGGTCTACTTTTATCTTATTTTCCTGTTTTTTTTTTTACTCGTTCGTAAAGTAAAAAGAGTATATTGGTTGAGGTTAGGGTAAACCGTGAAAATTCACATTTACTGTAATTTGGTGACTAACTTTTGAGCTCGAGCCTAAAACAATTAAGACCGTTTATTATACTGTGAATGAGCATTGCGCAGTCGGTTACGCCTGACCGCAACGTTGCCATTTGATTTCCTATCAGCCCTGTAATCAGCAACGCACACAATACAATTTCTACATCAGCTGGAACCTTTAACTTAACCAATCGCTGGACATTTAACCTGAAGATATTCCCTGTTTCCCTCGCCTCCTCCTCCTCTTGGCATATGCAAATGCGTTGCTCGAGAAAAGTTTTCAATTGATTCCATGCGTAAAACTCAACTCGAACATTTCGAAGTTTGATTTGCAATTGAATTTCAAATATTGCTCAAGTTTGTCACACGCCTCCCATCCTCAAATAGACTCCCCTACAGCACTGAATTGTTAATATTTTCAGCCGCAAACTTTATGAGATTCGACATGAAATAATTAAATGCTGTGCGATTATTGCGCAGTTGAGAAAATACGCAGAGAGAAAATACCCTGTTCTCGAGTGCTTGGTTAAGATATATAAGACGTCTTAAAGAATTCTTGGCTCTAAAACTATTTGCCTTGAAGCCTTGAAGTCGGCTATATTTAGAGAGTATTTCATTGTAAAAGACACGCTTTTCATTTCTTGCCTTCCTTTTGCTTATACTTTGGCTGCTTCGTTGATTAACTATGCAAATGCGCAAGAGGCAACTGTAAACCGCGTTAATTATTTTATGCACAGCAAACGAAGGGGAAAAGGGGTTGAAAGGGAGCCGCCACCAGCTTAACAAGAAAGCGCTGATTGCATTTTGCAGCAGCCAACATAAAGTTTACAATGTGAAGCTCGTGGACCGCAACCAAAAAAGAGAAGAAAGAAAGAAAGAAATTTTAAAATATTACGAATACGCCCGCGTTGCGTTGCCAGTTCGAAAATATCCTTTTCATTAATTTAATGAAAGACTTGGCAAGAGTAGCTCATGGCAAACGTGCCACAACAAAGTGCCACACGATGCCAGCACAATAAAGTTGAATTTAATTGAAAGGCACAGGCTAACACACACAAACACGCACACACAAAATAAATTATAGACAAAATTTATAATGCACTGCCAAATTACTTAAACTCAAAAAATAAACTTCTTTGTAATTTAAAATATTTTATTATCCAGTTAAAGAACTTTAAAGCTTGAGCTGCATAAAACTATTTAAGCTGACATTTTATTTATTATTTAATATTTAATATTATTTTGTGTATATTTACGGTCTGTATTTAAATTCCTTTCAACCGAGTTTTACTTAATAAGCCAACCGAATTCCAACAGCTAACATAAATGTTCTTTATGGCTTAAAGCGCAATGCTTTTGTTTACCACGATAATCGAAGCTTAAATGCTTACAGCATGTGTACTTAAATGAAACCACATTCAATTGTTGGGTGGTGTTGCTGGTGGTTTTGCTGCCTGCGGTTGCCCCTTTTGTTTGACTCCGTCGTCAAGCAATTTCAGTGCACTTCAGAAATCATAAAATTCTAAGAACGCATGTAGGCCAAAGCCACAGCTAGATGTCAGCTTATAAGCGTGCAAATATGTGCATAGGTTGTTTATCTGTATGTGTGTTAGAGTCTGTGTGTAGCTTGTTGATGCAGCAAATTGCTGTACGCGTGAAGCAGCATCAGCTGCCAGCATGAGTGTTAATCACGATGATGCTAAGGGCAGTTCATGGCACACACTGCGTGAAGCTGAGTGCGTACTGAATGAAGTGTGTGTATGGAAGAGCTCGTCGAAATCACAGAAATTATTGATTCTATGTTAATTGTCTATCAATGCAATTTGGACCGCTCTATGCGATTCTCATGGATTCAAGTAATGGCTGTAGACGTTTACTGATTTCAGTGATATGTGTGTTCGTTTTATTGAAAAATAATATATTTGTGGTGTTTTTTTTTTGAATAGGTAAGTGAATCTTACTCATGCGCTGCCTCTCTCTCGCATTCTCTCTTTTTTTCTTACTCGCTTTCGCTCTCTCTCTCTCTCTCTCTCTCTCTCTCTCTCTCACTCACTCTCTCTGTATCTCTCTCTTTCTTTCTTAACTCGTTTTCTCTTCCTCGCTCTCTCTCTCGCTCTCTCAGTCTCACTCTCCCACTTTCTCTCTCTCTCACTTTCTCTCTCTCTCACTTTCCCTCTCTCATTTTCTCTCACACACTCTCTGTCTCTCTATCTTTCTCTCTCTCTCTCTCTCTCTGTCTCTCTCTGTCTCTCTCTCTCTCTCTCTCTTTATTTCTCTCTTTCTCTCTCTTTACTTCTCTTTTTCTCTCTCTCTCTCTCTCTCTCTCTCTCTCTCTCTCTCTCTCTCCCTTTACCTTCCTCTCTCTCTCCATCCTCTCCCTTCCTCCTTCTTTCTATATGCATCTCTCATATTAAATTCACTTTTACTATTCAACTAAGTCGCATAAATACAAATCACCCTTCTACACGATTCTCAAAATATCAAGTGAGCCTTCTAAGAACTGCCAATTTTCGTACCCTTGCAAATTAGAAATGTTGTGTGCAAGTTTGGCCTGGCCGGGCATATCATTTACCCAAAATCGTTTGACATTTGTCTGCTGGCAACATTTGGCTGTGATGTATTTGCTGATGTCTGCAAATTGTGTCACGTCAAGAGGCAAAAGTCGGCAGCAGTCGAATTCCGTGTGTGTGTGTTTCTTTGTTTGTGTTCGTGGTACAACTTTTAATAGCGCTGGTTTTGAGCGAGAGATGACAGCCCAGCTGAAATGTACAATTTCTGCACACATTCTTTGCCCTCTCACACACGCCCCCCTCCCCGCAGTCGCCCCTTTTTCGCAACTTGCCCTGCACAAATTGTTGTTGAAAAGTTTTAATGCTCAACGCGCTGAAAACTTTTCGACTAATTGCATTACAAGCGGAAACGTGCAATATATGTATGTGTATGTGCACACACACCCACACACACATGTTGCGTGTGAGTGGGGCTTAATTAACAGCAGCAGCAGCTGAAGTGCTGCTCCTTAAGGCTAAGGCTGCTGCTGACAACTTTGGCTCATTGCTCAGTTTCCTGTGGCTTGTTCCTGTTTTACCCTATACCACGGTAATGGGTGAAACGAAGGGTATAATAAAGTTGTGCAAGTCTAATATAGATATATAGAATATAGTCAATATAGTTAAAAAATACACACTTTTCAACTTTCTTTAGAACGTTTTTGAAATGCAAAAATTTCTATTCACTTTCGTTAGTATTCTATCTAAGAAATTTTGTACTTATATTCAGAAAGTTCTTCGATTATTTCAAGCTTTTGTAATAAACATTTAATTCAGTATTTAATATTTATTTAGTTAATTTGGTTTTTATGTGAGGTAAAAAATGATTAATGATTCGTAACTAAATTTCAGATTATTCAAGAATGAAATGTTTTGGGAAATTTGTATGAACAAAACTTATAATAATTTGTATACTGATGCCGATTCTGTATACAGATCTCGGCAAGAGAACGATAACGATATCTCTCAATCTATATCTTATACTAATTAATGCCAAATCAGAAAAGTTATTTAAGAAAATAAAATTAAAATAAATAAGTATAAAAGTGGGTAAAGACAACTTAAAGTAGTAAGTATAAGAACAGGGTATTTCATGGGCGAGCACTCCTACTGCTGTTGTTGTTGTCGGATAGAGCTAGTAATATAAATAGCCAATGAGCTAAAGCGAGACAGCAAAATGACCTTAATGAACTGAACTCAGCTGCTGATGGAACTTCCTTTCATTTGTTCCAGCACCAAAGTAGCTGGCCCCTAATTAAGCCCTGGCAATACTCGAAATATATCTACCAATCTGTATATATACAATAATTGTTAAATTATTGATTTTGTAAATCGATTAGAACCTTTCTATTAATAGCTTAAAATTGGCTGCTTATCGATTTTAATCCGTAATTAGCTGGCTTAAAACTTGTACACGAAAATTTGCGGCATGTGGTTGCCACTTTTTGTTTGTAAGGCAATTAAAGGCACACACACACACTCACACAGACATACACACTCCCACAGGCATGTAAATTAATAACGTAATAAATTATTAATAAACATAACGCTACTTGCTGTGGCTTTGCCCCGCGCGGTTGCTCGGGGTTGGTGTGTGGCATGCCACACGGTGGCAAGCGCTAATCGAACCTGACATCGACTTGGCGAAGCAGTTTTAGCAAGACAATGGCTGTGGGCAAGTGGGCGTGGCAGCTTGAATAGCTTTCTAATTAGTACATATCAGGCAAAATGATCCTTGAGCTGCCTTTGGAGGTCGCCGCTTTATTTCGAGTATGTGTTGCCAAAGCATTCAAAGGGGTCCTTGAGGGTCACATGTCCTGAAACCTCTTTCACTTCCTCATCTGTCGGTCTCTCTCTCTCTCTCTCTCTCTCTGTGCCGCATGCAGCTGACGAAAACCGCACAAATTAAATCAATAATATCGCCCGCTTACCTTTGCCCTTGTCCTTTACCCATCGACACTTGGCATGGCCGCTAGCCCACATTTTTGTGTGTGTCCACTCGCTCTATTGGATGCACTTCTGTGTATGTGTGTGTGTGTGTGTGTTGTTGCCCATCAGCATCATTATCTATATACCCTTGCCAATGGTATTCATATTCGATCACAGAATGTGTAACACACAGAAGTACAAATATGTTTGAGTTTATTGATACAGGAAACTAGCAGTCGAGAACTTTTAAATCTTATTTAGTACTCCTTCCGATGTATCGCAGATTGGAGTACTATATCATACAAGTGTCTTTGTAACCTTTGATCGAAAATTAAATTTTTGTATGTTAATATTACTATTCAATATATTAATATAAAATATACTATATACTAGATATACTAAATAATATAGTTTGCTTCCTTGTATATTAATATTAGTATATAATATTTTACTATAAAATATCCTTGATATCAGATTATTATTTTTATGTAAACAATATAGTTTCCTTAGAAAACTTAAAACTTTACTTTAAGTGTGAGAAACTTATTTATTCTCAACAATATCTTAATATCAATATCTCGTTAATGCTGCCAACATTAAACTAAAATTCACTTAACATCGGATATATTATATGCCATCTATCAAGACTATATATAACATATCGTATCTATAAAAAAATCTTTCGAAAATTGTATTTTTGTATTGAAAACATGTTTTGTTAATCCACTAAAATTAAACCTTATCAGAATTTTTTATTATATAGCTCCCAAAGAAACTATGAATTTTGTACGAAAAGTAACGAACAGGGTTTTTTTTATATATTTGCAAGAGTATATAATCTTCGGCAATTCGTATATTATTATTCCTTACTATTTCTGTTCTCATCTCATCTCACTTCTCTGCTTCTCATTTGGACTCTTTGTAGCTGGGCAATCAGGAGGCAACCACCTGGGTTGTGGCCGACTATATCGCCAGCTCGGGCAGCAATGAGCTGAGCGTCAGCAAGGGCCAGCAGGTTGAGATTATTGAGGCAAGCACAGCCAGTGAGCCGGACTTTTGTTTGGTGCGCCTAAATCCACAGCATGACGATTCGGCTGTGCAGGAGGGCCTTGTGCCAGTCTCAGTGCTCAAACCGCCGCCAGGTGCCCACAAGCAAGGTTCGTCCGGAGCATCAGCAGCAACAGCAGCAGCAACGGCAGCAGCAGCCGCACAGAAGCCCAACGACAGCATGCAGGATCAAGGTGAGAAATGTGGAAACTCGGAAACTCGCACAACTAATTTAAACTAAATGTACTTCTGACAACTCTCTCTTCTCTCTAGGTAATCGCGGCAAGGCGGATGCATTGTCCTCGTCTACCAAGCGACGCGGCTTTAGCGGGTAAGTTTTCAGTTGTCAAGCGTGCGTCAAAAGTCAACTCAGCTCACGAACTTGGCCAACCTAACTTGGCCTGTGGCATTTCTCAGTGGCATTTCTCAGTTGTGTGACACTTTAAGTGACTGTTGCATAATTAATAATGCGGCCATAAACAGCTAGTTAAGGCTTAAAGCCAAGGCTTTTACCACATTCGACTTGCCAGTTGATGGAATCACGTAGAAGAAATGATTTCAATTATTAACACAAATTGACGTTGATAACATCAAGTGTATGTGGATAAATTACTTGAGTTGTGGTTGCAAAAATTCAGTTGCCTTGACTTACAATAGTCCTAGTCAAGGACAAGTAGAGAAAATTGCAACCAATTGAAAACAAAATGAATAAAATATGAATTAATTCAAAAAATAATAATAATTATTAAATATTTAATTCCCTCAAGAGTAACGAGAATCATAAAACACAAATTTGGCATCTTTAGATTCTAAAATCTTTAGATATTTTTTTAAATCTCCGGCCGAAAATCGATACTTATCGGTTTAGGGAAATTTTTTTTAATTTTCCTACATTTTAAATTTAACACTCTTCAGCTCTTTCACCATCCAATTTTCGCTCGATCACTGGGATAGGCAATCGATATATATCGACTTTAAGAATTAAAGAAATAATCGATTCGATCGAAAAAATAACTTATACAATAAAATAGCGATTTACTTTATAAATTTCTAGTTTTTTTATATAGATTATAATTCGAAGCTGCCTTTTTTCATACAATAAACGACTTTATTATCATATGTCAATAAAATAAACATTGTAATGCACTAAGGAATCGTTATCAGAACAGGTCACACAAACTTGTTAGTTAGGATAGTCCCACAAATTCATGACTTTAATTGTTATTGGCAAATAAATACACTACAGTTTTATGTAAAAGTGATTGGAACTATTTTATAATCCGGTCCAATCGAATAGTGCTTGCAAGCTTGATAAAATTCTTAAAACTTTTCTTTGCTTAGCAATCGTAAAAAGCTCAGCTGCAATGCCGTAAAAACGCACATGACAGTTTCATAGCAGCTTAAGAATATCTGGCAAAGTTTTTCAGGTGTTTGGTGCGTGGAGGCAAACAAACAATCACTAACGTGCAACGTTGATTGTCTCTGCTGGTCAGGGAATCTAAAAACCAATTGAAAAAGCATGTCATAAAATTTATCACTTCTCTCCCTTTCTCACTCTCTCTCTCTCTCTCTCTCTCTCTCTATCTCTCGTCTCACTGCGGCGTTAGTGAATTGTTCAGACTGATAAGTAATTGTCGCATTTACGTAATTTGCGCATAGTATAAAGTTCTCTGTAATAAATAAATATATATATAAACATATATGTATATATATATATATACTTTCGTGGAAGTCTTCTGCTGCACATTTCTTTGTCTCTTTTGTGCTTATGCGTCACTGGGGGCTACTTGGGTAAATTTTGCGAAATTATGCGTAAATCCAGAGATTAACTTTTCGTACTGTTTCAAATTTAAAGTGAGCTTTAAAAATAACAACAACAACAACAATTACTAAGCAATGCAGACTTGTTATTTAAATTGGGGGAAAAAATAAATGCTGAGATAACATTAATGCAAACGGATTTAATTAACATATTTTGTTTGCTTGCGTCTAGTTTTATTTAATACAATTCAAAACAACTTTTATGAAAATTTCCCAGTATTTAATTGCGGATGTTTGTAAAGTGTTTTTCGAGCGAATGCTACGAACATTTTGCGCCGGGTCTATAATCGCGTGTCGCTCGGGTGCGAGCCATAAAGATATAAACCTATTACGCTGAGCAGCTCAAAAGCAACAACAATAATAACAACACAAATACTCATAAAACCGAAAACGTAGAAAGAACTTTATTTATATTTATGCCCTGTATGTATTAAAAGTAAGCAATGGGGTATACAAAAGTTGTACAAATAATAGTAACATATCAGCTTTATATTTAATATTTTAAAAGATCAGCACCAATTGCCGAGTTGTTTTAGCTTACTAAAACAAACAAGAGTAGCTAAACTTTGCCTTGCCAATTACTTAATGGCTCATGCCTCCTTTTATTTTCACAATTTATAAGTTATGAGGTTTTGTATACAAAGTGTTTTGTTGAAAAGTATGTAAAATGGAATGAAACTAGTGTTTGTACAAACTGAACAAGCAATTTCTACAAGCTCAGCAAACAGTTCCAACAAACACTTGACAAACTTGGTTTTATCATATATATACATATTTTTACTTTGATTAAAATTTATTTTTTTTCCTAACGAATGTTTGCGTTCTTTAAGAGTTTTCCCAATTTAAAGAGAGTAAAACTGCTGGAAGATTAATTTATTTAGTTTATCTGTCTGAGTATTTAAGCTTACATTTCTTATTTTATTAAATGCATTTGTGATACAACCAATTTTTGGACTTTAAGTTCAAATTTCTTAGTTATTATTTTCAAACCCATAAATTTTAATTATTTAAAGGAGTCAAATGGCCGGTAATTTGATTTTATGTACTTCAAAAATGGGATTAAATAATACAAAATTGTATTATATGAAAGACAGAGTTTTAAATTAAAATTAAACTTAAATGCACATTTTAAGAACACTTGAATTTATTTAAATATCAGAACTTGATTTTGAACTCAGCTAAAAATACATTTTTTCACGATGAATAATTTTTGTGCTGCCTACAGGGTATCGATAAGTTGAAAACTGCCCCCTTTTACATGTATTTCTTTTTATTTTGTTGTTGTCTTTGTTTTGAGAGCGCGAATTCGCTCAACTGTTGCTCACAGTTGGCTTTTGTTTATTCTTGGTTACACTCTTTGTGTTGTGCACTCTTTGAGGCAAAACAAAAAAATTAATTCAAAGGCGTGTGGGTGGGTGGGAGAGCTTACTGTATGTATGTGTGTGTGTGTATGTGTGTGTGTGTATGTGTGTGTGTGTATGTGTGTGTGTTGGCTTCTCCAGAAAGCGAAAGCCTGGCGAGCTCGCTGTAGAACTTACCAAGTTTTCGGCGCTCGCTCAGTTGTTTGTGAAACGCCGGAACGCGACATTACGTATACGCAGCGTGGAGCGCAATTGCGGCCAAAGACGTCTCCAAAGATTTGGTGTTAGATATTGGCTTAGCAGCTCTTATCAGTCATGTGTAATAACAACAATAGCGCACTAGATAAGCACATTGGGAACGGTGTGCATTTCGGTAACGGCACTGCCACCCCAAACAGTGATAACAATAGCAGTGATCAACATGATAACGATAACAACAATTGTGTGAATGTGAATGTGAATGCGAATGCGAGACAAATGAAACGTTATTCGGCGATTAATGAGCGACCCAAACAACCGCAACCGCAACTGTTCAAGTCCATATCATTGAATATCAATGGCAATGGGCGACACAGCTCCTCGATATATCACCAACATCCTTCGCACCAGCATAATCCAAAGTTGCAAGGATTCGCCTGCTTCTGTTGTGATCCCGTCGAGCCGGCGACGTTGCCGCTTTGCGTTGATGCGCGGAACAAAACTTGGTAATAATACTCAATCATTTTTTTTTTTATAATCGTTAGCGAAGTGAATAGAGTTATTGTCTTTGTAATGTCCGTCCGTATGAACGCACTATTAATGCTAGAGTCTCGAAACTTGGAATATATACTCGTGTATACCCGCCTCAGATATAGTGGTAATATTTTTTAGTTTCGCCTATTAGGGGCGTGGCAAATCAATCGATTTCAGTTTTAAAGTAAGATACATAAAATTTTGCAAATCACAAAATAAATTTGTTTGGCAAATCTATTTAATGTATAGTTTAGGTTAGCTTCTCATTACAAAAAATAGTCAAGATCGATTTCGACTGTTTTAAGCTGTTAAATTAAAATTAACAAAATCAATATTCTTCCAAAATTAAAAACAAAAATCATGAAGATCCTATTCGACTATTTTAAGCTGCTATTTTACTGTGAGCGACTATTTCGGTGTCGGTTAAATTAATATTAAGAAAATCAATATTCTTCCAAAATAATAACAAAAATGATAAAGATCGCTTTCGACAGTTTTAAGCTGATATTTTACTGTGAGTGAATATTTCGGCATCGCAATGTTCCTACTTGTTTTTTTTTTTACCAGGGTTTAGCGGTCGGAACCCCCAAAAAACCCAAAGCACAAGCACCCCAGTGTTTCTAATCATGGTCATATATCGTGTGCTTAGCTCCGTTTGCAACAACAAATTTCTTACTTATGTATATGCACTCGCCCCCACGACGCAAGCGCTTCCGTCACTCGGCTGGGTATCAGCTTGAATTTTATTTTGGTTGTTTTCTATTTTATTTTATTTGTGTTTTTTTTTTGTTTGTGCAACGTTATCCAAAAGTGACTAAGCATAAAAATCTTGGTAGACTCATGTGGCTCGGTCCAAATTTATATTTGATTTATTATCATCAGTGTCTGCCGCAGAGCGAGCTCATATATATATATATATACATATATATACATATACTTTTTATTGTATACATATATGGCATATAGATATGGTTTATTGTCTGATTAAACTGCTGCAGCTTTGAGTTGAGCACGTTTTGCCCTACTCTTGGACAAATCTATCTACAAGCTGCCGTTTGCCCCCAAATTGCAGTAAATAAAAAAATTGGAAACACAAATTAAATATTGTAATAAATATTAAAATTACAACATGTGTAATCTCCCAGCTGACAGAGAATTATATAAAAAAAAATAAAATTGTGTTTATATTTGATAAGCATTTAACGTGGTCTTTAAACCAACTAAGCCAACTAAATTGTAACATTTTTGATGTATTTTATTTTTATGCATATTAATTTAATAATTATAAATATATATTCCAACAGTTAGTTCCATTAGGCTTAAGAGAAGCTAGTTCATAATTTTTTTAGCTCGTCCAAAATAGACACTTAAATAGCTAAATGCACTTTGTTGTAATGCGTATCTACCATACATAAAATTTAAAGAACAAATTGTATTTCCCGCTGGAATTGCCCACAATTTAATTATACTCAATAATAAAAAAGCAATGCTTTCAAAAACAATGCGAATCATTACAAACAATTAACATGAAGCCAGATTTGTATATATGATATGTCTACATGTTCTTTTTGCTGTTTGAAATTACAATTGTGGGAACTCCCAAAGCCATTCGCGTGCTCTGCTGTTGAAATCCATCAGCTGGCTGTTGTTGGCCAAGTTAACAGTTTAGTCTAGTCGCAAACCGGCTTCTTATTTCACACAGATGTTTGCGCTAATTGGCCTAAGCGAAACCTGTTTTCTACCATGCTGCTTTTATCGTATACAATTATAATTATTATTAATTATTTATTTATTTACTTTTTCTATTTTTAATGGTTTTGTTTTGATTTTCTGAAACAAAAACAATGAGAGACTCCATGTAAACATTGCACAGCCTTTTGGATTAGTCAGCGTGCCGCAGTTTGTTTTGCAGCTGGCAGCGGCGTCGCCTTCGTCATAAGGTGATAAGCGGCAATCAAAGAAGTTGCAACTTCCCCACATTGGCATTAATCATACGCACTGTGGTGCACGTCTGCGCTCGTTTGATTTCTATTTGCATTTGACATTTATTTTCAACTTGACACCACGAACGATATGCTTTTAATTACAAGTTTCTAAGCAGCTTTGTAATTACATTTTCGCTTGAAATTTGAAATTGTCAATTCGACGATAAACAATTCGCACAATCTTATCAACATTATCAGCTTTTCAATTTGACCAGTGATTAGCGTTGTTGTTCAGTAAGCGAACTCATCAGACTTGACTTGACTCAATCGTACATTAAAATAACATTGTGAAAATACTGTTAAAATCCTTTTAATGAGTTTTTTAATACCATACTAAAATATATCGAAGTCAGCTAAATTGCAAGTTTAAGTTTTAATTTTAAAAATTTCAAAATATTGACTAATGCTATTAGCACTTAAATATTATATATAAATGCCTTATCTTGTGGTTTTGCCTACAAAACCTGTTATTATTATGTAAAATTAATAAAACTAGTGATTGAACAAGCTCAACCACTAAATATGATCTTAATTTAATTACTATTACTACAGAAATTTTGCTTTGTTTGCGAGTTTATTCAATATTACACATTTTAAATATGATTTATGCTCAAATCTAATCAAAGTGATGCAAGATTCCAAAGTATTTAAGCTTTACTTGCTTGTATTTATTTTAAGTGAATGCATTTGGCGAAACTAATTTATGGATTTAGTTATGGGCCATAAGCTGGCTGTCCCACCTTATAAAAGCCAAATTGTGGCATTTAGTAAGTTAGTTGGTTGCTTGGACATAAATTACAAAATACTTTCAATATTTGCACACTAATTGGGCATTTCGCTTCAGCCGAGTGAGCATTGAGCAAAGCAATTTCTTTTATTGTTGTTGTGCGCGTTGATGCTCTCATTGTTGTTGTTGCTGTTGTTATTGAGTCAACCGCTGAACATGAATATAGATTATTATCAGACACACACAGCGTGGCTTTGCCTGTGGATGTGAGAAGGAGCTCTCCTTTTGTCATTGTCTCAAGCGCTCTGTCAACAAGCGCGTTTATTTGTATCCAGGATGGTGCTCCGTGGGATGGGGCGGGACGGGGCGGGGGGCCGCCGTTGCTGCCAGCGCGTGCTGCCAAGTCCAATGAACTAAATGGACACATTTGCAAGTGTGCAAACACTCGCACACACTCGCACACACACACATACATGCACACTAATACAGTCTTTGTTGCATACTTTCGGGCGACCTCATTAATACCCAGCCCCGCCCGCGGTTGACAAACTTGTGCATGTGCGTACACTGGGTGAAAAAACGACATTCTAAACTATAGCGAATTCGTCATGTTTTGTTCTTTATTAAAAATCCTAATCTAGATAGGAATCATTCGTTATTTTTTCTATAAATAAAACAAATAGTTTTTAAATCAAAAAACAAACCAAAATAAAGTAGTTCTTTGATTATTTTAAGACTTTTTATAAAAAATTATTAATTAAAAAATGTTTTTATAAAAATTATATGCGAACATTTTTTGGTTATTACTTTTTATTTCATATTTAAAACTTAATGTTGCATAACAAAGAAGCACGTCTTGATTAAATACACAATAATTATTGTAACTTTATTACCTAATATAAATACAGCAATTCTTAAATGCAATACTCAATTTGATAAATTTTTAAAATTTAAAAATAATTTTTAACATACTTATTTTATTTAAAAGTTAGCGAACTTTCATTCACCCAGATTTAGTTAGTAACTGCACTGGATTTGCTTTGTTTTTTTGCTGAGTGTACGTGAGTGTGTATTTGTATGCGAGTGTGTGTGTATTAAACGTTGCTTATTTGCCTAAAACATTACATCAGCGAAATGAATTTTGAACGTGAACGAGCACGTAATAAATTAAATACTATTTCCAGGAACCTTCCACCTCCCCCACCCCCACCCCCCTCTCGACGCACGTCCTACGCCCCCCTTTTTTGTTGTCAGTGTCAATGTTTATTTTTACTTTGAATTATGTTACGGTGCTTGAGGGGCTGTGTTTTAGTGAATGTGTCGCCGACCAGGCCCACAGCTCCCACGCATCGCATCGCCCTCCCCAAAACCCGTACCCCCTCCGCCTTCCTGGAAATTCATTCAGCCGACGATTTTCAGTTGCAAACGCCGAGTTGTATGCAACGTATTTTAAATATAAATGGACTTCTGCAAATGAAATTAAGCTAAATATATTATAAAATTTTTAATGGTTGCAAACCTATGCTGGCTGGTCACATGTACCACGGGCTACATGGGCGGGGCGGGAGGTTAATGCCCTTTGTCCCGTGCGGTTTCTGCGGTTACTTTTCGCAGAAGTTGCAATTTTTAATTACCTACCGCAAAATGTTCGCTCACTTTCAGTTGACCACATCGATGTGCCACGCCCACCACCAAAAGGGCGCCATTGTTCATTAAATGGGTTAATGTGGTTGAATTTAAATTTAAATAAATAAATGTACATGAAATGTTGACAAATATAAGCGCATTAGACCACAAATTGAATTATAGTCTAATGAAGGCATTTATTTATATTTATATTATCGATTTTAATTGTTAATATTGCACATTATAATTTAAATATTCCATTCTATTAAAACTATTCATAATTAAAATTGATAAAAAAAAATAATAATAAAGAGAGCGTTTAAATTATTCCTTAGAATTGTATAAAGCTCTTAAAAATAAGGATAAATGTTAATTAAATTTTATTCAAAGAATTATACCTTATGTTGCAAGTTGCCCTTTTGCTTTTTGAAGTCCCATCAAATTTTGATAACTGACCCATAAACTTTGCAGCTGAAAATTAATCAAAATTGTTTTTTACGGGCAGCTTGTAAAAAACTTGTATCATAAAAGCCAAATGAAAATTGCTCTAAAACGAACAAAAATCATAAAACAAAGCACCTTAAAATGTGACTAAATATATTTATACCTTTTTTGTTTTTTTGTTTTTATTGTTAATTTTTGTTGTTTATTTTCCTTTTGTTTTTGGCCAGAAAACGGCATTTTGATAGCGTAAAGCAAGGCAGAGATATGTATAAATTCAGGGGGAACGCAATAAATCGGCTGGCAATGAATGCTCTCACAGTACGCTGGCGACTGGCCGTGTGCCATGAACTTGGCCCCACTGTGCGAGCGGCTTTTGGCGACACAAAAAAAAAAAATATATATATATATATATATATATATCTCCGGGCGGTCGAGCGGACGTATGACCGACTGCTGATATGCTGCTGTGCCACTGGCGACAGTCTCATGTCGGCCACGCAGCTGGACAGCCAATTTCGGCGGGGTCGGGTTATTCTTTAATTTGTCATATTTTTTTTTTGGTGATTTTTTGTGTTTTAAATATGGATGAACTTGTGCAAAATGCCGCATCAATACGCAAATTCCTGTAGCTAATCAATCATATATCCCTGTGCATCTTACCGATCGTTGATACTCAAAAATGTTTGTTTGTTTTGTTTATTTGCAGGCGCAAATGGCTGCCGCCGCCGCTGCGAAAACTCTCACAGAGCAAAGTGGAAAAGTCGCCGAACGAGAAATCGCTCTTGAAGAAGCCCTCGGAGAAGAACCTGCGCGTAAGTTGACGAGCGCGCATTTTTATGACCGTTTATATTTATAACACTATATATATATTTATATTGTGAATGTACATAAAAATATATATGAATATAATTTTTTTTCTTGTTTATCGCGTATTTTAGCTACCACAGAAGCACACCGAGGAGCTCGCCGAGCAGACGGGCAGCGGCACCAGTGGCAGCGTTGGACAATTACCGCCGCAATTCCCCAATGTGAGCGCACATCAACAACAACAGCAGCAGACAGATCTGGAGGCCGAGGAGGAGCCTGGCTTGGAACTGCCGCCGCCCATGAAGCCCATACAGGAGCCGCATTTGATTGCCAACGGACCGCCCGCATTTCCCAAGGATCTCAAAGAGAGCTCAGCCAATTTGGTGAGTGTTCGCAAATTTATACATATATATATACATATGTGTGTGCGTGTGTTCGTGTGTGTGTGCTCAGCAGCAAAATTTACCATATTCGAATGCGATTTCAAGTGTCGTTCTATGCTAATTACGATACCAGCATTCGTTTAAAAATAAAATTTGAAAAAAAAAATTTCGAATATGAGTAATGATATTTTCTCAAAAAAAAAACAAAATTGTATTTTTCAAAATAAATACATTTTAAATGTAGATTCAATCTAGAGCGCAAAATATGATACAAAAAATGTATAAAACACGTAAATTGGTTCAGATTTTCCAAAATTGTGAGGGTTAAAAATCTAGGAAGACAACTTGACATGTGAAATTTTTTTACATTTTTGCATAATTTTTGACCAAAAAATTAACTACCTCAAAATGCAATTTAAAGTATCGTTTTATACCAATAACAATACTAAAATTAATTTTAAAATAAAACTTTGGTATTCTAAATTTTTAAAACGAATTTTTTATCGAAAATGAGTAATGAACTTTTAGGCAAAAAATTCGAAAGTATTGAATTATTGAATTACATATAGATTCAACCAAAATGTTATTGAACATGAGTTGTGGCAAATATATCGAAGTCTGCTGTATTTCTGTTTTGTAACAAATATTAATTAGAGCCCATTTAGGTAGAAAGGATAGTAAATAATGCAACAATTGACGCATTTTCTGCATAAATCTCACTTTTCCCTTTTTTTCTAGTTTTATATATATATGCTAAATACCTTGAGTCAGCTTCCTTTAGAGTTGAATATACAAATTAAGTTGCTCACGCCCAAGTAAGCATTTGATGTTGTTGTTCTTGTTGTGGCTCTGTGTATCTTTTGGCCTTTGTGCTTGTGTGTTTGTTTGTTTTGGTCTCGTTCGTGTTTGTTGAAATGTGTATTTCCCAATACAAATCAAACAGTTGCCGCAGACAGAGAAACAGTAACTGAAACACGTCATGGAAATTGTGTGTTTGGGCAATCCGAGCACGAGTTGCCCGCTTTGCTCAATTAGAAAACATAGCAAATAAAACAGATCGCAGCAGCAGCAGCAGGTGGTGGTGGTGCGGGGGGTGGGGCGGTTGAGTGGGTGGCTCGTTGGGGTAGCCACCTTTGCCATAAATGCGCCACTTTATTTTGTTTACACACTCATCAAAAGAAAGAGAGAAACAGAGAAAGAAAGAGAGAGGTGGAAAGAGTGGACACACACGCCTTAAGCCTGGGCAAGGGCAGGGCAACCGACAGAGAGATAGACAGACAGACAGACATACAGACAAACAGACAAACGTAGCTAACATTCTCGACGCCTCCAACAATAGGGAAAAATAACAAACAACAAACACACACGTAATAAAACGACGCATAAATTTTGCTCAGTCAAATTAGCTTGCAAAACGCTTTGTGGGTAAATTTCGGATTCAGATTCAGATTGAATCTGGTGGGTGGATGGGTGGGTGGATTCTTTGGTGGCTCTTTCATTTGTACTTTACTCTACGGCTGAGGCTGAGGCTGCCAATAAATCGTTCGGTGCTTTATTAACCGGAAATGTTGAACGTAGCATTTGTCATGGCAGAGCAAAAAGTCAAAAGTATCAAAATGGCTGAAAAATTCACAAGAATAAATTAGTTAGAGATAAAGAAAACAGAAATGGGAAAATAAAAAGATATTGATTTATCTTCCAGGTATTTGAGCTTGCTTTGAGTAATTGTTTTGAAATTGTTTAGGGTGATTTGCGTTAGTAAAATTGTCAGTTTAGGGCTATTTATAGTATATTTTAAATATTTGAAATAAAAAGCAATTTCCATATTTCTTATATAAAACTTAAAAATGCAAAGTTTTTTCAGTTTTATTTCATTTTTTTTAAGTTTCTTTAATTTTCAAAATATAGTTTAAAAATAATTTTGTACTTTTTTACTTGAGGTTATTTTAATTATTTTTAAGAACTAAGCAAAGAAAACCTGGCACGTTACGTGACAGATCTGCATCTATATAGAATGCAAGAATGCACTTAAAATAAAAACGATTTGTTTAATGCCATTTATTTTTAATGAAGCTGGAGTAATTTTACCTTTCAGCCAATGTTTATGTGGTTATAATATCAACCTTGATTTTTGCTTTTGAAGAGAAGCCATAATTAGATACGTTACGTGACATGTGCTCGCCTCTCCAGCTGGCAGCTGTTATTGCAGTTGTATATAGAGTATCTGGCAGTTGTCAGCTTGTTATTCCTATTGTTTAAATATGCCTATTTTTAGGCACTTGTTGAAGTTTGGAACGCATTAGGATTCCCATTGAATCAATGACATATCCATTACGATTAGCTATAACTCTCAAAGTTATACGCGAAATGTCGCCATATTGTCTTTAGAGGCCATTAACAACATGGCAATGATGACTGCTGTCTCGTGCTCTGAAACTGAGTCTTAGTGTGCGTGTCTGTGTGTATGTGTGTTCTGTCGCCACTTGGTCGCCCGCACATCTCATCCGTCGTCGCCGTCGCCGTTGCCTTCATTTCCATCAATAAATTTAATGTCGTCTGCGTCTGTCGCTCGAATGTTTTTCTTTCTGCCTGCTTCTTGTTTTCTATTTTATGGCTTATTAGTTGAATTTAATGTGTAAATTCGCGTTGCCTTGTAAAACTTTTGCTCGTCGCAACAAATTTTTTTTCTCTTTTTTTTAAACATTTTTGTTGCTATTTTTGTATATATTTTAATTTTATTTTATATTTTCCTGTTTGTGCCATCTGTTTGTTTATCCGGCTTTTGGGGACAGGGTGTGAACTGTTTTCGTTTTTTATTTATTTTGTGTTTTTTTTTAACCCAGTTAGGTGTACGCATATTTGTGTGCTTAGTATTGTCATTTGTTGTTGTTGTTGCTTTTTGTTAACTTTTTAACAATAGTGTTTTTAGGCCGTTGGCCGTACTTACCTTTGTTTAGTTGCCCTTTCGTTATGTTTTTTTTGTATTTATTTATTTTTATATATTTACATAGTCATTAATGTTCAATAGTTGCGAATGTTGTTGTTGTTGTTGTCACCCCCGACGAGGCCCAGCATAATTAAAAGTTGGCAACCTACTTCATTAGCTATATAAAATTCATTGCCCGCTGTTATCAGAATCACATTATCCAATTAAGGAAATACTTGCAAATGTCTGACCTTCAAGTGCGCAATTTTACTGTGATTTTATTTTATTATATAGACGAAAAGAAAATTACATGTGTTAGTCAGGCTTAACAAATAAAATATATATAAATTCACTTTATATTTGAGCACAGTTTAAAAATTTCTAAATCCATTTACATTTTTCAACTGATTTACGTACACAAAACATAATGCACTGAAAAAACCTTCAAAATGGCATATATGTTTGCATGAATTGGAGGGTATTTCTTAGCTGATCATTTGTCAATAATTCATAAATCTTTTTTCAGTCTTCAAATTCGTTCCGTTTACGAAAAATTATAAAATATATGCAAAATAAATAAATGTGTATACTTTTTTTTTATATTTAACAGTATTTAAGCAGTAATTATTGTTTGCTTCTTAAGAAACAATTTTCAAATACTTACACATAACTTAAACAAGAATTTTAAAGGGTATTAGCATTTGTTATTGATGATTTTAAAGTTGCAATTTTAAAGCGCTTTAATTAAATTCTAAAGTTGAGAATTTTCAGATATATTTTTGTTGATTTGAAAGCTTAAAAAAATGTTGAAACAATTAAAATATAAAAAACAGCATTTTAATGTTGAATCAAGTATTTTATAGGGCATTTATTAGTGTCATCATGTTTATTTTATTGCTGTTGTTTTTGTTGTTGATATTGCGGTTTAAATTAATTGAAGAATTCACACAGCACCAAGAACAGCGCGCGCTCTTTCTTCTCCCAACACTCGCTCTCTCTCACTCTCTCTCTCTCCCTCTCTCTCTCTCCCTCTCTCTCTCGCTATCTGTGTGTGCGAATTTGAGTCTCGCGCTCAATTGTATATTCAATACAATTATTTTAACGCTTGTCCACAAGTGGCGAAGCGTTGATTGAGAGTTTCTTTGATTGCTGTGTGGGTGTGCCTAAGTGTGTGTGTGTGTGTGTGTGTGTGTAGGGTTTGGGGTAGCATCTACGCATATGTAAACTATAGAAGCCCTGACAGGTCACACACAACCAGCCAGAGTCCGTCCGTTCATTCAGTCAGTTAGTTGGCGTCCGAACGCGCAGTCAAATTTTTGTTTCGTGTCATGAATTTCGCATATTGTCAAAATGCGACGCCGTCGACGGCGTGATATAGCTACAGCAATCCTTATAAAGAATGCAACAGCAACAGCAAAAGAAATTAAAATTTTATTATAGACAATTATCCAAAATCGGGTAACCAAAAAACAAAAAACCAAAAAAAAAGAGAAGAAAAAAAATCTATATAAATTCTACAATTTTAATAAGCAAACACGTGCCATGAGCTGCTTTCTGCGTTTATTTGTAAGTGCCAGATGGAAAATGGAATTAAATGCAATTTAATTTGGCTCAAGTGCAACTAAATTTAACTAAAACGTATAAATTAAAACAATCAAGTAAAAAACCAGGCTGATGACTCGTTGCTGGGCCTAAACGAAATTCTTATCGCAAAGCACACAAAGTCAGCAAAAAGAAACACGTCAAATACCCACCTATATATACATAAACATATATATATATATATATATATACTTAAGTGATATATTAGGAATCGAAAAGCGTAACAAAACCAGGTGCCTTTTGTTACACAATTTGATCAGCAGTACAGAAAACAATCAAAAATGTTAGCCAAGCTTTTCTTTTTTTTGTTATTTTATTTAGCTTACAAATTTTCCAGTTTATTTGGTATTTGTGCAGCATCAACAGAATCTAAGTGCTTTTAATTAGAACATTGGGATTATTTCCTTATTTAGCCCCCAAAAATACCCGTGTGAATCAATTGATGCAAATAATTTCCCACCTCCATGGTTTTTGATTCCTAATGCTTAGCCAAGTAAATAAATTGCCATCAAATACAAAAAATTTCATTTTGACGAATTCGCAAATAGCGAATTGCACGAATATCTGTGAAAATATACAACACAAAACCAAACAATTCGAACAACAGACACAAATACAGTACGTGCTTGAAAAATAGAATTTGCACAAATTTATATAATGCAAAAATTAAAATCTTAAAAAACGAGTTTCTTATTTTAATATTATATTTAAATAATTTGTTTTTCTATAGAAAATATAAATTTTGTTGTATAAAAATAGGCAACATTTCTGAAACCGAAACATTCTTATTAGCGAGTGTTCACTGCATACGCATTTCTTAAATTTTTGCCGAAAGTCAGGGCTAGCTAAAAAAAGCTTCAAAATTCCACAGTTATAACTATGTTTAATACATAAATTATATATTTTATTAGTGCAGTTTCTTAATTAAAATATTCATATTTAAAGCAAAAGCTAAAGATTCTCAATGTGATAATTATAATATATAGCTTATGCTTTATTTTCAACTGAATAAGGTCTGTTTAAGCCAACAATGAACTTTCTTTCTAATTTACAATATATTTACCGAAAAAAAATATTATTTTTAATCAGTTTTATCAAATAGTAAAGAAAAGTATAAAAAAAAAGGAATTAAAAAAATTCTTAAATTTTGTAAAAATTTACTTAAATTTTCAAACATTTAAAAAAATGTCTGGCTTGCAAAATATAACTTTTAAAAAAGATAATATTTTAAAATGTGCTAAATTTATATAAATTTTATTCAGCGTTTTTTTGGCCGCCAGCCCTAAGATAAACAGCTGCCAGCCGCTATTTGCGTGTGTTCTGATGATATTTGTTTATAGCGTTGCCCGAACTTGTAGCTCTATTTGTACCTGTACTCGTAATCGTACCTCCAGTCGGCATTCGTGAAGGCAACCTCCATGCAAATATGCGAATTCCGTTCGTTGTTCTTTTGGCTAAAAAGTTGTTCAATTAGTGAGCATTGTGGCTCATAAATCAAAATGAAAAATATATCAAATTTCAATTGAATTTAAATTTGAATATGCAAAACTTGATAGATAATTCCCGCTATCCCATTGTCCTATTGTTCACTTGCAGGCGAGCACCGGTAAAATAGAGGGTAATCCACTATCGGAAATTGAACAAATTGTCAGAATGAGTCGGGTAAGTTGAGTTTCATTTGCAAATAAAATTGCAAACTAAGTTGCGCACTTTTGTGTTAACAGGAACAACACGAGTCCAACAGCCGCGTGGACGGCAGTGTGGCAGGTGAAGCTTGCGGCGATGGTGCAACAACGGACAATGCTGCCACCAACGGACGCGCCGAATTGGGCTTTGTTCAGGATAACAATGATAAGGTAAAAGTTCTCAATAAACCAAAATAAAATCAAACTAATTTATCGAATGATTCTCGCTAAAAAACAAACAGAACAAAACCGATGCCAGCGACAGCAAAGCGGGCGCTTTAAACAGGCGCCAATTGGCGCTAAATGAGTTGGTCCAGACGGAGGAATCCTATGTGCAGGATTTGCACAAGATAGTCAATGGGTAAGCTACATATAATCGGCAATGTATTTGAAATGATTTTAATACTAAACACTCAAATCAATTCCAGATATATGAAGGAGATCCATAACAAAGAGATACCGCGGCCAGTGGATCTGCAGGGCGGCAAAATGGATCTGGTCTTTAACAATATCAAAGAGATCTACGAGTGGCACAGAGAGTGAGTAGCTAATTTAATTAAACTATAATCACTTAATATTAAACTATCTATCAAAATTTGCAGCAAATTTCAGAGAGCTTTGCGCCACTGCCAAAAGTCACCAGCGGATTTGGGACCGCTTATCGAGAACTCAGCCAAAAAGTTTACCATGTACTACTATTTCTGCAGCAACAAGCCCCTCTCCGAGTTTATAGTCAATGCGCATTATCAGTATTTCGATCAGATACGCCAGAAACTGGGGCATCGCATGGATGTAAGTTAAACCACCAAATTTTACCAATTTTTATTTAATTCAATATTCTATATTCTATATAAATCGGTGAAAGATAAAATATAAAAAAAGTCATTTTTAATTTAGAAATTTCATATTAGAATCAGACATTAAATTTTTACGACTATTTTTTATTAGTATTTTCCGCGCTTTTTCCGACCGGGGAATCGTTAAACACGGTTTTATATTATTTTATATTTTTGACACATATTTAAAAATGAGTTTAAAACGGATCGAACGAAGAATAAACATGTGTTTCATATTTTCAACCATATTGGTGGATTGTCTGAAGAAGTGAAAGTGTATTTCATAAATTTTTACAAAAATCTTTGAGCTTGAATTAGTTTGACAGAAAAATAATAAATATGTTTACAATCATTTTTACTTATTTAACGTAAAACTAAAACTGCGTAGCTGCTTGGTTTGAACTGATCAGAAATTATGCAGTTGGTCTTTATATATATGTGTATATATTTATAGACATACCAGAGATATTTATTATGTCTATTATTTACAGTTGAGCACGCTGATTATCACGCCCGTGCAGCGCATTACCAAATACGTGCTGCTCATCAAGGAGATACTGCGGGAAACGGAACGTGCCGAGCTGTACAACGAGGTGCCCTCGCTGGAGGCCGCCTGCGAGCAGATGAAGGATGTGGTGAAGAAGGTCAACGATATGATGATGGTGCTGCGCGGTCTGCAGGACTTCGATGGCGAAATCACCGCCCAGGGCAATCTCTTCATGCAGGGCACTCTCACGTGCGCCATCGATGCGGGCCAAAAGCAACGCGAACTGCAGGTCTTCCTCTTCCAGCAGATCATCATCTTTGCGGACATACAGAAGGTGAAGACGCAGTTCAGCAGCCCCATCTTCAAGTATCGCACGCATGTACAGGTGAGTGTTATTAACTTGAATCTAATATATAATATATTTATATATAATATTGCTATCTCACAGCTCAATCACATGCAGTTGGAGCGTTTGAAGGAGAGCGAATACAGCTTTAGAATCAAATCGACGGACCCGAATAAGCCCTTAGTCACCATCGAGTGCCAGGCGAGCTCAGAGAAGATCTACGATGAATGGCTGGGCATGTTAAACATGATACTCGAGCAGCAGAGCGATCTAATAATCAGGCTCGTCAATCCACTGAACAAATGAAACAATTGCATAACAAACATACACAATTCCAAATGAAAACAAATATATATATATATACATATAGAAAAAACTACAATTACGCTGAGTAGTTCTATAGAAATACTGCAAAAAATACAAAAAAAAAAAAACAAGACATGTTTTGTGGCGCCTAAAAAATAAGATACAAAACAACAAAAAAAACTGTCTAGTGAGCACTCGCCACGCACTTGATTTGTCTGAGCGTCTGTTTCTGTTCATTTTGCTCACACCCCAACACACACCACACACACCACACACACACATACTCAAGTCCTAATTTGTATGTAGCTTGTAATTTATTTATTTTATTTTTTTATTCATCAACGCCTGTAATTTGCATATGTTTTACATATATATATTTTTATGTATTTGTGCCGTCTGTTATTCTCTGTTTTCGTGTTAAATGAAAAGCGAAAGTATTATATGCTCAAGATAACATTATTATTATATTCAATTATGCATTTCGTAAATTAATTAATCTGCCTTATTTGAAATACCTTCGTTTTTATTTCTATTCTTTAAATACTTTCCCATAAAGCGGCAACCGAGAACTCAAAAGTACTCACAAAATCAAAAGCAATACGCAAATACTTAAAAAGAATTAAAGAGAAAGGAAAAGAAAACCCAATTAAAAACACAAGTAAATTAACAATTAAAGTATTTAATGAGTACGTTTAGTTTTAGTTTTTTGCAAATTTAGTTGTAACTTAATTTAGGGGTGATTTTCTGTAATTATCTTTGTAATTCAGTGCAAGAAACGTTTGAAATATTTTAAGTTTGCTTTAATTTATATTTACATACAAAAAAACATATATGCATATGCGATGCAAAACAAACACGTATTTGTATTTTATATATATATGTGACTATATATTTTACAAGATAAAGTATTTAAGCTTTAAACATTAATCAAAAGAATTGCGTAAGCTTAGAGATTTTTCAGTTTATAATTTAATTAATAAAACAAACAACAAAAACAACCAACAATAATCCCTACTCAGATATCAAATAAAAATTGTTTTATTTTTGTATTTTGTGTTGATTTGAAATATTGAGCATTTCGGTTTGAAAACACGAAACAAGCATATTTATCTCATTTAGGCATATATAAACATTTATATATATATAATATTTTATCTTTGGTGTGCGTTATTGCTAGTTAGGTAAGTCGAGTGTACAGAATAGTAGCGTATGCGATAAGTCTGTTTAAGTCAGATTTGACAGTTTAAATATATAAATATTTATATATATATATATATACAAACTAACACATTTGTCGGTTCAAGTGAAATACTCTCTTAAAGTAACATTACTTAATACATAATTAATAAAATGGACCAGGATTTGATTAAATGTATAAAAGCACTTGAGAAAGTTACTAAACGGTTGTTTAAACATTTATTTCAAATGAGTTCTTTTTACGAAAAACAAAAAATACAAAAAAACGCACCCAACCCATACTTATCTTATCTGGAAATATGCAAACAATTTGAATATATATATATCAGCATAAATGTAAACAATAACGATGATTTAGCATAGCTAACTATAGAGAAGTGGGAAGATTGAAAGAGGAGTAAGAAGCGTTTGAAGTGTATTTTTTTACAAATATGTGAAATGAACCTCCGGCATTAATTGATGATGATTAAATCTTAAATACGAGAACGCTATGAAAAAAAAAACAAAAACAAACAAAATATAAAAAAAAAACAACGCACATGGAACAAATCAAACGGCCATAACATTTTTCTACATTTTTGCACCGCACACAACATACACTAACAAAAAAAAAAATAAATAAATATTATCTCTAAAACCTAAAGATAGATATCTATGCAAAAAAATATCTATGTATGTAATTACGTGCGTATTAATGTAACATAATTTAATGAAATTATGCAACGTACTTATTAAACTAAACTTATTGTTGTACTTTAAACTGTTACGAGCAAAATACCAAAGCGTACGTCGAGTTAGGGGGCTAATTGGAAATTCTAGATAATGATAATTGAAAAGTGTGTGCGTATTTTATGAATATGAATATGAATTTGAATATGAATCTGAATACATTGGCATGTATTTATGTATGCATTAATGTATTGTGTGCGTCTTTGCAGTGCGTAACAGCATCTAATAAACGTGTTAATCTGTGTTTTAGCCAAGTAAGCGAGTCAAATGCAAAGCAGAACAAATTTTCAAAACGTTCACGACGCAAAACCAACAACAACAAACATATATATACTCTATATATATATATCGAATAAAAATTGTATGTATCCAAAATAACAAAAAAAACAAACCAAAAGCATGTAATCTGAATTTAACAATTTTCAAAGTGAGTAATAAATGCAAAAGTAGATGAAATTAATTTTGCTTATTCAAATGTTTAACGGACGTTTAGAATTGCCTCGTGAGTGGCAAAGCAGCCAGCTTCTGTTCGCACACACGCCTAGTATTGTGCAAAGTTCGCAGTCAACACCGAGTTGGCAACGAGTTGGCAGCCCTGCCAATTCTGCCGAGTAATGCAAAAGCGTCGCAGCAGCAGCTGCAAGCAAATTCAATAAATTTTCAACCCAATTTGAAATAACTCAATAGGAAAAGCGAAAAAACAAACATGGAGGAACTGCTCAAACAGCTCACAAAGGTGAACGTGCCCAGCGGCAATCAGGCCATCTACAAAGACGAGTGCGTCTTCTCCTACGACAATCCCGAGACGCCGACGGGCCTCTACGTCTCCCTGCAGAGCTTCCTCGGCTTCGGGGAGGCGTACGTCGGCGAGTACGCGGCCAAGACCGGCAACACGGTGTTCCTGCACATTCGGCGCGAGCGCCATTTGCGCGATGGCGAATCGCCGGCCGGCGTGGCCACCGACCCGGAACCGGCCGAGGCGGGGCCGGAGCGGAAAATCACACGTCTGGCGATCGGCGTCGAGGGCGGCTACAACGAGACTGATTTGGCTAAGAAGTACGAGATTAAGGACACGTACAGCATCGTGGTGGCCCCACATTTCGCCAAGAAGCTGCCCTATCCGGACCCGGAGCTGCCCATGCGCGTCACACAGGCCGTGGAGGCGGTCATCGAGGCGGACTCGGCCATCGCCAAGCTGGAGAAGGCCACGCTGACAGGTAAGTGATCACATTCCCGTCTAGCCAGTCTTAGCCCAACTGGAGTCTCTCTCGCTGTCGTTATCCGTTAGGCACCTGGGATGGGGAGGTGCGTCAGGCGTCCAAATACGCCGAGAATCTGCAGCAGCTGGACAACGGCAAGAAGATACCGCCGTCGGGCTGGCAGTGCGAGAAATGCGATCTGAGCAACAATCTGTGGCTCAATCTGACCGACGGCTCCATTTTGTGCGGCCGCAAGTTCTTCGATGGCAGCGGCGGCAACGATCACGCCGTGGAGCACTATCGCCAGACGGGCTATCCGCTGGCGGTCAAGCTGGGCACCATTGCCGCCGACGGCAAATCGGATGTGTTCTCGTATCCGGAGGACGACATGGTTGTCGATCCGCATTTGGGCAAACATTTGGCCCACTTCGGCATCAACATGGCCGCCATGCAAAAGTGCGAGAAATCAATGGTCGAACTGGAGCTGGAGATCAATCAGCGCATCGGGGAATGGTCGGCGCTGACCGAAAGCGAAAGCGAACTGCAGCCGCTGGCCGGACCCGGCTATACGGGCATGCGTAATCTGGGCAACTCGTGCTACATCAACAGCGTGATGCAGGTGCTCTTTGTCATCCCCGATTTCCAGCGTCGCTTTGTGGGCAGCGGCGCCGAGCACTACTTCAAGGAGTATCCCAGCGATCCGGCCAACGATTTCAACATTCAGATGGCCAAGCTGGGCAACGGACTGCAGTCCGGCAAGTACAGCAGCATTGCGGCGAATGCTTTGGATATGGAGCATATGACCGGCATCTCGCCGGCCATGTTCAAGAATATTGTGGGCAAGAACCATCCGGAGTTTAGCACCAAACAGCAGCAGGATGCCAACGATTTCTATTTGCATTTGCTGACGATGCTCGATCGCAATTCCCGGAATCAGTTCAATCCGGCGGATGCGCTCAAGTTCCAGCTGGAGGATCGCGTCGAGTGCATGGCCAGCCGCAAGGTGAAGTATAAGACGCGCGAGGAGTACAGCTTCCGGCTGCCGATACCTCTCGAGCAGGCCACCAATCTGGACGAGGTGCGCGAGTATCAGGAACGCGATCAGGCGGCACGCGCCACCGGCCAGCGTCTGCCCGACCGGGAGCTGGTGCGGCACAAGGTGCCGCTGCAGGCCTGCCTGGAGCGCTTCTTCGGCACCGAGCTGATCGAGCAGTTCTACTCGACGGCCATCAACGGCAAGACGACGGCCAAGAAGTCCACGCGCATGGCCACCATGCCCGACTTCCTGATGATCCATCTGGGCAAGTTTACGCTCGGTGACGATTGGGTGCCCAAGAAACTGGACGTCTCCGTGGATATGCCCGATGAACTGGATCTGGGCGTTTGGCGGTCACGTGGCGGCCCCCAGGCCGGCGAGGAACTGCTGCCGGAACCGGCCGCCGAGTCGCCCAAGTTCGTGTTCGATGAGCACGTCATGTCCGAGCTGGTGAACATGGGCTTTCCGCCGGAGGCCTGCAAGCGCGCCTGTTTCCATACCAAAAATAGCGGCCTCGAGGCCGCCTCCAACTGGCTAATGGAGCACATTGCCGATCCGGACATTTCCGAACCGTTCGAGGTGCCCAACAATCGCATCGGCGACGGCGCCGCCGCCCATTTCGTTGCCAATCCCGAAAGTCTGGCCATGCTCATGAGCATGGGCTTCGATGAGCGCCAGGCGGTGGCCGCCCTCAAGGCCACCGATGGCAACGTGGAGCGCGCCACCGACTGGATCTTCTCGCACATCGATGATGTGCCCGTCGCAGCGCCCGTCAGCACCGCTGCAGCTGACGCAGCTGCTCCGTCGACGAGCAATTACCGGGACGGCACCGGAAAATATAAATTGGTGGCATTTATCTCGCACATGGGCACCTCCGCCCAGGTGGGCCACTATGTGTGCCACATTCGCAAGAAGGGCGAGTGGGTGATCTACAATGACACCAAGGTGGCCAAGTCGCAGAATCCGCCCAAGGATCTGGGCTATCTGTATTTGTATATGCGCGACAAGTAGAAGAAGAAGACGACCCCAGCTGATCTCCCAGGCAGCAATTCTTAAGATTTGTAAAGCAACTAAATATATATATATATATAAACATGAGTAAAAATAAAGTTAAATCGAATCCCATTTCAAGTTTATTCAAGTTTATCGGACAGCAGCTCCTGGACAATCTGGTTGAGGCGGTCCGCGAACGCCTCAAAGGAGAACTTCTGCTGCACCCGCTTGCGGCCCTGGTCGCCCATCTTCAGGCGCAGCGCCTCGTCCCGGAACAGCTGGTACATGGCGCCGCCGAAGCTCTTCGGCTGCTGTTCGCACAGGAAGCCCGTGGAGCTGTGCACCACCGTTTCGGTGGGTCCACCGCTGTTCAAGGCCACCACCGGCTTGCAGAAATACATCCCCTCCAGCGGCACAATGCCAAAGTGTTCGTTCTCCGGCGTGTAGAGCAGACAGTGCGCCGTATAAAGGAGCCGGCATTTCTCCTCGTCCGTTGGCGAACGCAACAGCACCACATGCTCCTCCAGCTCCAGTTCGGCGGTCAGCTGCTCCAGTTCAGCAAAGTGTTCGACATTCTCCGTGCAGCGCGTATCGTAGCCGCCGGCGATGATCAGGCGACACCGCTTAAAGTCCAGCGTGGGCAGCATGTTGCCCAGGAGCCGGAGCGATTGCAGCGCCAGGGCGTGGTTCTTCTTGCGCTCGTAGCGATTGATGTCCAGGTAGATGAAGGCGTTGCGCGGCACACGCGCATGCACCGGCTCCTCGAGCAGTGCGGCACGCTGCTCCAGCTTGTGCTCCATCTTGTCGAAGTATTGGGTGTGCAGCGAGGGATAGAGGACGTCGGGTGCGGTGGCTAGCCGCCGGAATGTGTCCTGGAAAACGCGCAACGTGAACTTGGAGTTCACCAGCACCTTGTCGGCCTGGCCAACGGTGTGCTCCTCCAGCCAGTTGATGGGCGCCCGATACAGACGCTTCAGGAGACCCTCCCGTGCGCTGAGCAGCTGATCGGGAAAATGACAGTAGAAGAGCACACGGGGTCGATGTGGCGCCAGGCGCAGCACCGGCACACACACGGAAATCAGATCACAGAAGACAACGTCCACCTGCTGGCGCTGCGGCATAAAGAAGCTGGCATAGACGGCCGCATACAACATCCGGACGTACGCACAGAACGCATAGAAGCGGCCAAAGAGCCGTCGTGGCAGCCAGTCGCCCACGACGTGAACGGGAAAGCTGCCGTCGGCCGTCTCCTTGAAGCAGTGCGCGCTGTCGTGATGATTGGTCAGGAAGCTGACCTCGTGACCGCGCTCCTTCAGCGCCAAGGCGGCGTCGACGACGAGACGCTCGGCGCCGCCGATGCCCAGATCGGGATGCAGAAACAAAACGCGCACCATTTTGCACGAACTAAAGGATTTCAACTGCGGGCGAGCATTTGAATTAATATGCAACATTAACGGCACTCGCTTGACCCACCTGAATGTCACATAAATCGCATTCTTTGCAAAGAAAACCGAATGTTGTTTTTTGTTTTGTTGTGCCAGCCACCGCAAGAATGTTAAATAGTTATCGATAACGCCCACATTGGCAACCCTAGAACCAACGATACGCAGTTAGAACGCGTTTGCCATTATTTAGCGCTAACAAAGCGCCCCTGCTCGCATTTCGGACCGTGCTTGCAACGAACGCATTAAATTTTCTGTAAAATCGAACTAATTTGGCAATTTTAATTAACCGTGCCGTTGCATTGTCCCGTTTGCAGTCCAGTTAACGCGCTGTCAGTACTGTGCAGGCCTCCGAAGATTGATTTATACGACAACGTCCAATGGGATGACGATGCAGCCGCCAATTAAATTGCCAACAAGCGAAGGCATCATCGACATCCAGCGCGCTTCGTTGTTGTTGCCTAATAAATAGAAAAGAATTAGCAAAGAATAAGTGACTGACGTTAAATTAAAGTATTATATTAAACGCCGCAAGTGTATGTAATGTAATAATGTATGCAAATTGTTGTTACTGTGCCACCTAATAAAAGAAAAACAGTAGCGACGCATCCCCCGCCGAACGGAACACACCGCGCCGCGCCTCACCTCACCTTACCTCACCTCACCCCGGCTCCAGCGGGTGCGATTAGCCCAAAACAAACACACACCTAAATACAAATAGAAATTCGCTGCATATCAGAAGGGACCGAACGCTGGGCCACGTAGTTCATCAGGCGCATCAAAATGCCCAAAATCTATGTGAAAAAGCCCTTAGCGGGCCTCGTCATACGCAATCGGGCGCACAAGAGCAGCATATTCACCGTAAGTACTAATAAATATACGTATCTATAATATATGTATATATTAGTACATATATGTTTATATATAAGTATATGGTATGTATGTGCAAGTACACTGAGCACCTGTGCAGCTGATAGCAGCTACAGTAAACCATCGTTGAAAGCCGCTAACATTGGGCTACCCAGCTGGAAATCCTAAAAACTATCGGTTATCGACATGCCAGATTGCAATATTTAAGGAACTATTTTAAAAGTGCTTTCAAACAGCAAAACCACCTTGAAACCAATTTATTTAAAAAAACCATGCAAAATTAAATTAAACTATAAAGTTTTTTTTGAAGAACTTAAAAAAAAAAGATTTTCACGGTTTAATTTAATGTTTTATTTTATTTTTTGTAAAATACATTACTTTAGTTACAATATATTATAGTATTATATTATATCATTATACATATACCATTTATACATATGTATGTATTATGTGTACGATATAATACACAGATTTCCTGACAATTTTTCAATCTAAAATTGCTCAAAAATTAAGCTTAGAAATTTCTGAAATAAAAAGGTTTCAGGTTTCAGTTCGCGGTTCGAGCCAATGTCTAGCTCTTAGGTTCAGTTCATAAAGATGGGGTTCCACCTCACTTACAATTTTAAGTTTTTTAGATAATTCAAAATAATTATTATATTTATATATACAATAATATTTAACCCCAATTTTTATGCTTCTCAAGTTTTTATGTTTTTCTAAACTGTTTGTGAATTCAGTTTTCGATAAGACCATAAATAGGTATATGTCTTTATGGTTACAATTGATTTTTATTGCTTAACCTTGGGTAATTCCCGATATGAACTGTTTGCGAGTGTCTACTGTACCTAATTCAAGGCACAACCAAAGGCAATTCTTATCAGACGCGCACGCGTCGTGAATCACGCCGTTTGTATTATTTATAAAATTGAGAAAGCGACTTTTAAAGTGCCTATCAAATAGTCATTTGCTTATTTTAATAATTGTGATTGCGGCAAATAAACAGCAATTTTGAGTGCCGTTATAAGCGCCGAGGTGCGTGCAATTTCAGAGATTTTACGACTTATGCGACCTGTTGGATTTTCCATCAGGCGATTCCTTATCACGCTCAGGTGACGATAATATCTGAATACTTTGTGGCCCAAATAGCAATAAAATACAAATAAACCAAGAGATTGTCATAGTTTCACTTTTGTCACAATATTTGTAGATATGTGCTCAATAACTGTTCTATAAATAATTTAGAATACCTATAAATATTAAATATAACTTTAAATATGTTTAAAATGAAGTTTAAAGCTTAAAATTCTATGATAAGAATTGTTTGCCGGGGAATTTACATTAGTCATAAACTCGACTCGCTGACATCAGCAAAACTTGCGTGCCTTGGGCGTCGCTTTAATTGTGAGTACAGTGTATAATGAGTATAGTGGAAGCCTGCAAACTAAAATTCTTCTTTTAGTTACTTGACATTTTATGCATATCGAATTTTTAAATCCCCATGAAATTGACATTTTAAAAATGTTACAATTAGAAATGTTCTACATCATTTATATATAACATTATATATTTATTTATTATTTGGCTTAGTTAATTTAGTAAATTGGAACTTGTCACAAATGAGAATTCTTTTTTATGTTATTTATTTATTAAGTTGTTTCTAAATCATCATTTTACAAATAGAAATTTTCTACATAATTTATTTTTCAAATTAAATATGATGTATATGTGTATTTGGTTTAATTATTTTTTACTTAGAATTCTTCACAAATTAGAATTAATTCTTGTAGCACTGTATATGAATAACTTTGTTGCCACAGCGGCACATTTCATTAAATCATATGTTTGCTTGCTCTCTCTCTCTCCCTCGAGAGAGAGAGAGAGAGTGAGACAAAGAGCGGGAGATAGATCTCGGGCATGTGTGTCAAATTTCATAATCAATTCAACGTTGACCTCTCCAGCAACCACTTGTTCAATGGGGCAACTGGGCAACTGTCGTTCGTTCGTTCGTTTGTTCGGCTTTCGCTTTCATTGAAAAGTTGTTCTGTGCGTCTTTTGTTTTGTTTGTTTTTTTTTTTTTATTTCTTTATGTCGCTATTTTCGGTGGCTTATTATATTATACTGCCTCATTAACATGTTCTTTTTGGGAGTGCATTGAACTGTTTGCCATGTGCTTCAACAACTCGTCGCAATGAGCGCGACTAATGAGCCAAAATGGCTAAATCGACACAAAGAGCTGTAGTTGTAATCTTAGTGCGTGTAAATATTACATTAATCATAATTCGCCCCAATCTCCCCGTACTCCAACTGGCTTCCAATCCAACCCAGGCCCAGCCTAGTCCAGTCAGGTGCAAAAGGGCCCGTCGCCGGTGTGTAATTACAGTCACAAAATGTGGGACAGCACTCGCCGGGACTGCCAACTTCATTGTAACTCTGCTTCAGCTCCCCCTCCCCTTCTACCCCCCTACCTCTCTGAGTCTTGCATATTTAATGCTGCGACGCTGACGTTTGGTCTGACTTCAAGTTAATTGGCCGCTAACCGTGCAGCCTGCTTGCCGCCATGTTCAAATAAACACTGTGCAACAAAACAGCTGAGCTCATCGATTAATTTCGCGCTAAAAAGATAACAAACAATATAATATAAGCACGTGTGCATATATAATAAATACAATTTAAGCGCATTTAAGTACTTTGCAGCACAGTGAAGTAAATTACTCATACGCCCAGTATGTCGTTAATAGTTTTTTTACCCTCAGCCAATTTAGTTGATGGCTTTTGGGCTTTTAATACAAAGTTGGGCCCAGCCTTGAACTTAATAATTGCTTTGTGGCGCAGCATTTTGATTATCTTTGCGACACCTACAATTATATACTAAGAATATTAATGGAAAATTAATAGGAATTGTTCACATACAAATTTTCCAGAAAATTGTATTTTTACGAAAGAATAACATTTAAATGCGTAATTAATATAGCATTTTCCAGGAATTTGAGTGTTTGCTTGACTGAAAAGTTAATCCAGAAGCACTTTAAATATGATTTTTTTTGAACTAAATTAAGTAGAATCTCCCAGTCGAGCACGCTCTGTATTGAGTGTATTCATGCTTATTTTGCCCAAACTTATTCAAAATAAACCGAAAATGTTTCCTTTTTTGGTACATTTTGTTTTGCAAAGCTTTCATTCATAAAACGAACGTTGAAACACAGCGCAGAATCCGCAAAAAAGAAGCGAAATGAAAACGTTTGCGGCATTTGTGAAAGCTTTTGCGCTCGGCTCTCGGATGTGAAGAGGCGAAAGCTCTCTCGCTCTTTCAAGTGCGCGTGCACGAAATGTGCACCCACAAGCGACATGCAACAGAGCAACAGCAACAACAAAATGTGCAAACAAATTGCAAAGTAAACATGGGTTGGGAATTATTATGGGAAATTTGATGCATACAAGAAAGCAGGTTTATAGAGCAAATGCGAGACAGAGACGAAAGTGAAATAATCGAAGCTGAGCTTTAACGTGTGGGAGTGGAAAATTCGCTCTTGTGTGTGGGCTGCAGTGAAAGTCATGACTAGCCGGGAAAATTGTTGAATCTTATAAACAATGCTTGCCCGATTATCACACTTTAAGCTGAAATATTTTTTTACAATTATTTCTGCTTGTGTATTTATATTTAACAAGCGCTGATTATGTCTATTTTCCAACTTGTGCCTAGTCGAAATAATTATACCAAAATTAAAAAAGAAAAAACAACTAAAAGCTTTGCGGCACCAAAGCTTTTGTTCGCATGCGAAAATTGCATTCGAGAGTGAAAAGACATAGAATATATATGTATGTACATATAAACATGTGCCCAGACGGCGAGCGAAAAGTGTGGCAAGCGCTTTTCCAGCTGAGTACAACGCAGCATGTGGAAAAGCGCACAACACGCTCGGAAACGTAGTCCCAAATTTTTGTTATTATCATCAACGTTGTCGCCGTCGTCGCCGTCGTCGTCGCTGTCGCCGCCAACGCTACAAATATACACAAAAAAAAATTTCGTTTAATTTTCTTTTGTTGTTTTCTTTTGCGTTTGTTTGGTTTGAATTTTTCGCGCTTAGTTCGCCAACGCATTTCAAATTCAACGGGACGCGGCGCGCCTATTTTTACATTTAAACATTTCGAATATTGAAAGAAAAGTTAACATGTGCTATTCGACAATAAGATTTTCAAATGTGTTTCATGTCTAAAGAGCACGTTTGTGTGTGTGTGGATGTGTGTGTGTGTGCGTATGTGTGCCTGCAGATTTTTCTGTAAGTAATGAAAATGTAGCGAAAAATCAAGAAGTGAATTCAAGTGAAACTGAACAAAGAAAACTTTTGGAAGGGGGGAAAACTCAACTTGAAATGCTTCCTCAGATTGTTGTTGCTGCGTTTGCTTTTAGCTGCCCGTTACGCAAAAACAAACTTGTAACTGTACTCAAGAGTGCCCCCACGTACTTATTGTTGTTGTTGTTCAAGTGGCAGCAGCAGCTGCTGCGATTGTTTTTGTTGTTGTTGCTAATATTCTTCAACTTGCTGCTGCTGTCTGCTATTATGCTTTCAACGCTAGTTTGGTGTCTGCTTTCCGACGACCGAATGTCGCCATATCCATACTGAATCACACACACACACACATATACGCACACACGCACTCGCTGAAGCCTTCGTAATGTGTGTTTCCTTGGAGAAGGTCACTCAAACAACGCGTCCTTTTCTTCGCTTCATGTGCTTAACTTTCACTGCCTTGACCAGCTTTCGTTTCGTTTTAAGCCCTAATGTGCTGCCAGTTTGCGTTTGCATAATTTTAGCATTTTGATCGCCTCGGTGCAGGCAAATGTCCATTAAAGTCCCTTTGTTAGTCTACCCCCTGGCCCCCCGACGCCTCTCTCTCTCTCTCTGTAATTTTCTAAATATAGTACATATTTGTGTATCCATCTATGTCACGTTGACCGCTCAGCTCAGCTCTCGTTGCTGCACTGCTTTTGTATTCCTATTGTTGATGGCAAATGAGTTTGCTCTGCCTCATGTCCAAAAAGAGTGCTTTCCCCTTTCCCGCTAAATAATCGACCCCCCGTTGACCTCAATTGCAGCGGGGAACCGAAAGATGCGTCTACAAATATTAAAGCGAATTTTACATACAGCAATCGCATAAATATCGTAATGCTATTTGGAATCATTAAACTAAATTGAATAAACGAAAAATTTGGTATATCTCAATTTTGTGTATTTTCAATTTGTATAACATTATTTTTATTCATGCTTCTAGATATTTCTATATAGCAATAAAATATACTTTGCTTAATTATTTCGCTCAATCAGAATACGTTATTTGCGTATTTATTTTTTTTGAGAAATATATAACTAAACTTTGTGTTTGTCCTTTAATTTAAAATATTTTTGTAATCAAGTTTCAGAAAACGTATCTCTCAAAGGTTCCAGTTAAATTCAATTTGATCAGAACACGTTGCGTATACGTTATTTGTGTACCAATTTAAATAAATAAATGAATGAATGTATTTATTTGTTAAGAAATATAATTAAACTTTGTGTTGGTTATGTTCTTTTATTGCAAATATTTTTTAATCAAGTTTCAAAAAAGTATCTCTCATAATGGTTCCATTTAAATGCAATTTTATCATTTTTATTTAAAAAGGCTTTCCAAAGGTCTAATAAAATATACAAAAATAAAAAGTATGAGCAAAGAAATACAACTTTACATAATTGATGCGCACGAAAACAACAAATAAACACACTGTACATATACACATGTACGTATATATCTTATTTAAGGCTTAGACGCGCCCCCCACCCCACCCCCTTTAGACACACAGGCGCGTGTCGCACGACAGAAAGGTTCAATAAACTTTTGCTTGCAAATAAAGAAAAAAGGCTGGAGCCAGCCACACACACTTTTCTCTGGAATTGTGAAATTCATTAGCATATTTTGCGGCAAAACATTTTTCTGCCGCACACACATATCTGCATTTGACAGATATTTAAAGATTAAGTTGCCGTCGCTGACAAGGCACCGATTTGCTTAGGGAACGACAAACATTTGCCAAGCCAGCGATGCTGAAGCCAATCAATTACGTGGCAGTCCTGAGAACGAGGGAGGGGGGGGGGGGGGGGGGGGGCGGGAAAAAAAGGGGGGGGGATTTTAAAAATTTTTTTTAAAAAAACACACGTTCGCTGTGTTGTCGCTTGTCGCTGCCTTTGTTCTGGCAGTTTATAAACAGCTTCGGTGGCTAATGCGGCGTATGCGCAATGCCGCAATCCCAACCACAAGCTCCGGAAAAGCTATTGTCTTCATTTTTATGCCATCAACTGCAAAGCATATATGTAGGGTATATAAGTGCTAAAGAAAACTTTTATAGTTGCTTGAAAATATTTCTTCTTAAATCTGACTATTATTTTTTTGATGGTCTAACAAGAGAAGTCGGGCTTCATTTTGAATTTTATTATCCAATGAACTCACTTTCATTGTTATTTTTTTATCGCTGAAAAGCTATTGTCTTAATTTTTACGCCATCCACTGCAAACTGAAATTATTGTGTCAGAGCATATATAGGGTATATAAGTGGTTAAGAAAACTTTGACAGTTGCTTGAAAAAGGATTCTTAAATCTGGTTGTTATTATTGATGGTCTAACAAGAGAAGTTGGGCTCCATTTTGAATTTTATTATCTAATGAACTCACTTTCACTGTTCTTTTGTCTTATTGCTGATACATTTGTATCAGTATATTTTCTGCTATATCCAGTTTGATTCCTGGTGACTCATATTCGTTAGCCTTCGTCCTTGGCTAATATGTCTCTTTTTTTTGCCGGCACACCCTGCATTTTTGTTGTTTTGTTGGGTTTGGTGCGGCTTGTAAATGCATTAGACTTTTTCTGATATTCTAAAAAAAATGACAATCGTTTCTTGTTGCCATTTCTCTTCTTTTTTTTGGCAGCCCTGCCAAAAAGCGCTGTCGCAGTGTATGCAAATTAACTAGCCTTTTCTTTTCTCTTTTGTTGTTGTTGTTGCTGTTGCTTTTGTTATTGTCAACACTATTGCGGGTCTAGCGAACGGAACTGCCGTGTTTTTAGCCTGTGGCATGCAAGGTCAGTTCGTGATTCAGCTGCATCATCATCATTGTTAATCAATAAAACAGCCCCAAGCAACAAGCAGAATAATGGAAAAACACGAAATACGACACGTTAACCGCCCTATGGCGAAGTTTTAATACCCTTCTAAAACTTATCAGTCTGCATTCTTCAATATTTGTTTGATTGTTTCTATGGTTGCTCTATATGATCAAATAATTTAATAACATATAAAATGTTTATTAGCCAATAAAACGTGTGTTTGTTTAGTCGATATATTTTGAGTAACAAAGAAAAAATCAGTTTTTGGTTGATTTTGATATATATGATAATGAGGACAAATGTTGGGATGATTTATCTTAGAAGCAGATTCAAACTTATTGGTATATTTTAAAAAGAAAATCTTTTTGTATACAAAAACTCATATTTCAAACGTTTTGAATCGTCAACTTACCAAAGCAAAACAAAAAACCATTCTTTAAAATTGACATACCAGTTTATATAGCAAATCTGACGAATTCAAGTGTTTTATCTGAGTTATCTGCATCAAAAACGTTACAAACTTCATCATCAAATCCAGCTACCCACGGACAGTGTGTATTGAAATGAAAACAAGAATGAAAGCTGCTGCCTTGCACTTGGCCACGTTTTTGGCTTGCCATGTGCCATGTGCCACGCCCCCTCATGGTCCTCTGGCTGCTGACAACCCGCTGTCACTCACATGGGTGGGCTTCCTGTCAAGATTGGATTTGAGCGCGATTGCCATTATCTAACTGGCCCAGTAAAATCAATAAAATGCACATTCATCATCTGAATGGCTTTGGTGACCCTTTCTCTCTTTTCTTCTCTCTTCTCTTGTCTTTGTACTCCATTTTGCTGGCCAGGCCAGGCGAAAAGCAATTTTGTAGCTGCCATCGGCATCGCAGCTTGACATTACTTTCTGGCCACGTTGTCGACAAACTATTTTTAATTTTCAATATTGAATAGTGAGACAAGCACAAGCGCGTGTGTAGATTTCAACAACAGGAGCGGAATAGGTAGCAAATATTATTTGATAGCCACCGTTTTGTATTGTACAAATATATGAAAATTTCTAAGAACTATACAAATTGCTTTCGTTCTAAAAACATTAAAAAATTTTTTTTTTCAAATATGCATCGATTTTAAATGTAGAATCGATCTAAAGTAAAAATCAGGACCAGAATGCCATCAAACATATAAATCGGTTCAGTTTTGTCAAATTTATGGGTGTTTGAAATACGATACATATGGATCCGAGAACTTTACATATCTAAATTTTTCTCAATTTTGGTATGATTTTTGACAACAAATTTGACCCCCTCAGAATCAGTTTTAATGTTGTTTTTTATACTATTTGTGGCCAGCTAAATCGATTAGAAATGCAAACTCGCAATTTTAAATTTTGAAAAAAAAAATTTTCGAAAATTAATAAGGGGGGTACATGATTTTTGTCCTAAAAAAATTCAAGAAAATGGTTTTTTCCATAATGCATATTCCTTAAATACAGAATCAATCTAGAGGACAAATTATGACCAAACATGGTTTAGTTTTAACAACGTTATGGGAGTTTGAAATATGGAAGCTATGGATCCTAAAGCCTTACTTGTCAAAATTTTTCTCAGTTTTGGCATGATTTTCTACCAAAAATTTGACCCCCTCAGAATAACTTTTAATGTTGTTTTTTATGCTAATTATGACAAATACAATAGATTGAAGATAAAAATTCGCAATTGAAAATTTTGAAAAAAAAATTTTTTCGAAAATTAATAAGGGGGGAGTACATGATATTTTGACCAAAAAGTTCAAAAAAATTTTATTTTCAATAATGCAACTATTTTAAATGTAGAATCAATCTACACAACAAATCGTGACAAAAATGCCATAAAACGTAAAAATCGGTTCACTTATGACAAAGTTATGGTAGTATGAAGTATGGGATCTAAGGATCCGAGAGCTTTACATGTCAAAATTTTCGTGAATTTTGGCATGATTTTTG
>SCDS01000645.1:54675-70612 GCA_004149465.1 Drosophila nigromelanica
CAACTATTTTAAATGTAGAATCAATCTACACAACAAATCGTGACAAAAATGCCATAAAACGTAAAAATCGGTTCACTTATGACAAAGTTATGGTTTTTTAAAGTATGGGAACTTTTAGATTTACCCAAATCGTTCACTTTTTGTTTTTGCTTCTCAATTTTGTTTTTTAGTTTGACAACTAAATTACCTTATATACTTTTCTCCCGCTTAGCTTTGAGTCCGCTCCTGGTACATTACGTATACGTAGCGTGGCCGTTATGAAAAACTGTCGTCATTGCATTGAATTGAATTTGAACAGAGCCGCAATGGCAGCAGCGGCAGCTGCACTCATCCAACCTTCAGTTTGTTCGTCAATTGTGCGAGAAATGAATTTGGTTTCCATTAAATCGGACAACCAGGAAGCATATTATCATTTGTATACCCTAACAGAGAAAGAGAGCGAGTGCAAATTTATCCATCTACAGAACGGAATATAATGTATATAATTAATTTGACTTTTAATAGTAGCACAGAAAATTATTAATAATTCATAGAAAAAAGTTTTGGGTTGGAGCTAATTTATGCTTGCTTAACTTTAATAATTAATTTAAGCCTTTGATTAATTTCGTGTTAATTGAAATTGTGGCAACTTTAGACCCAAAGACCTCCAACCCCATATATTATTCTGCCGGAAGTTGCTGACACACACACAGGTTGTTGTTGTTGTTGTGTGTGTGTGTGTGTGTGTGTGTTCCACCTGTAATATCTGTTTACCTTGCCCCACTTTTTGTCAACTTTACCTTTCATTTTGGTTGCAAATTGAAGTGCGCCAAGTTTGCAACGTTTTCAACGGCACTGCATACTTTTAGGCTGATTGGGAGGATCGAGGGGTATTCGGAGAATGCCGTCTACTCCATTTGAAATATGTAATTCTGTGCCCAAGCACATTTTATGCATATCAATTATTTAGCAGGCCGCAGCACAGAACCCAAAATTTGACCTTGCCACGACAGGCAAAAACTTTTGCCTCGCCAATTCGTTTGCGTGCGCGAATTTATTCGCAAAAAATATTATAAAAACAACCAGGTGTTAGTCGTCTAGCAGTTACGCTATATTCAGATCGATGGCAATATATAAAAATATTATTGAATATTTGCATAGCATTCTCTTGTGAAACTATATATAATTTTAAATTAGGAACATTTAAATTCTGAATTAAATTGAAAGTAAAAGACTTGATGTGTGCCCCCATATTTGTGGCTTCGTTTACAGGGTATTCCTATGTGGCGGTGACAACACACGTGTACGGCCGCTTAATTAACTATAAATGTGTTGTAAAATATATGACATTACGTATACGCCGTGCTATTAGCTCATGGTCTAACATAAGTCTCTAGCACAATGGAGCAAATTAGAAAATCCAATAAGCGCTAATGATATATACAAACGCATATTTAGTTACTGCCATCTGTCTTCGGAGCTCTGAATACTTATTCAAATTAAAATATTGAATAGCAAAAAATAAAAATAAAATCGTTTATTTTGTCAATACTGAAAAAGAAAATAGAAATCGGAATTTTTTTTTTCTTTTCTTTCCATATGTTGCAATTGGCTCTGATTGTTGTTGTTGTCGTTCCCCTGTAAAATGAATGCAGCTCCACATTTATATAGTATTTATATAGTAAACATACGTGAAATCTTGTATCTGCTTTTGGAGCTCAGATAACGAGCACAACAAAATATGTATCTCAGTTCTGTTCAGACAGTTTTCTTATCGCTGTTGCTACACGCATATCTCGTTCCGTTTGTTTTCCGTTTGATTAACCCGCTTTTGCTTTTACGGTTATTAACAGTTATTTTTATGACTTTTATCTGATTTGAAGCATTGTAGCCGGAATATTCTAAATTTTGTGTAGGCTGGAATGTGTGTTAAACTATTTGAGTTCATTACATACATTTTAATTACACTTAAATTTAGACTGAAAATATTCAAAAATATTGTATGAATTTTTCTGTTAGCAAACGACTTGCAAATTTATTTATGCTCTGCTCTGTTTTATAGTGCTGCTAATTTGCATTTAGCAGCAGTTGATCAGCATGCATTAAAATATAATCCTCTCAATATTGGTTAGCAAACGGTTTGCAAATATATTTATGACTCTGCTCTGCAATTGGTCATCGGGCCCGCATAAAAATAAAATCCTCTCAATTAATCCCCTTTCAAGCGCTAAAAATTACCCTTTTATTTGGTACATTTTGTGTGTGTGTGTGTATGTCATTTTGTTTTGGTCAGCGGGCGCGCATAAAAATAAAATCCTCTCACTCCCCTTTCAAGCACTAAAAATTACCCTTTTATATGGTACAATTTGTGTGTGTGTGGGTCATTTTGTTTTGCTCATTCGGCTTTGATTATACATTGCCTACGCTCTCGCTCTCACACATAGAAACCATCGGCAGTTGCTTTGGCTCTCTTTTGGCGCGCTCTCAGTGTTGATCGCGCATTTGAACTGAGGAGACGTCGCTGTTTCGCTTGTCTCGGAATCAGTCGGCAATGTATCGTAAATAAATACATTATGAGGAGTAATTCAGAGCTGTCTCGTGAACAATCGAGTTGAATGAAATTGTCACCACGTTTGTCAAAATTCGAAGCACATCTTTGTTACACCGTCTACACCCGAAACTTTTAGAAATTGAAATTAATTCGTAGTTGTTTTGGCTCTTTCAAAATTCGTTAATTCTTGTGCCCCTCAAAGGAATCGGTTCGTACAACGCCGCCGGCTGCAGATACGAGTTGTGTTTGTGACATTTTCCAATTTCCAAATCAATGTAAGCTCTCTCTCATTCTCTCTGACAAATAGAAACTTGTTATGAAAAGCAAAGCTCCCTTCGATGCGGAATCTAGAAACTAGAAACGATTCAAATTTCGATTGAAATTGTTTTTGACTGGATTTGAATTTCAAGTGATTTGCTTTGGCTTTGCTTTGTTGACCTGTTTTAGTGTTAATACCACTTACAGATGCTCTGTTTCTATGTTTAATTAACATGCGAGTGCTAAAATTGCACGAAAACACACAGTAAATACAGCAACAACAATAACTTACCCTAAATTGGCTTTTAACGACTCTTAACTCATTGTTAGACATTAAAGTATATAATTTTATTGCATACTTGACGGCGTCATTAGCTAAATTTAACTTGCCTGAGTTTAGCATACAGTACAAACTCGCTAAAAACAGCAGAACATTAAAAGTTTCTATAAAAAGTTTAATTTTTAATTGATATGAAAATAGTTGCAAAAATAGCAATAAAGTAGTAAAAACAAATTGAATCAATTGATTAATCAAGGGACTAGTCATGGTACGTGACACGCCCACTTTTGGTAAAACCAAATTAAATGTAAATTTTATGGTAAACTTTTTTGGTCTTGAAATTGGCCAACTGTTTTCGTAATTGAAAATTGTTTGCCAATTTGTAACTGGGCAATAGTAAAGGCCAGCTGAAAGCAAATCACATGATCTTCAATATATATATATATATATGTATGGGTATATATATATACTGAATGAGCAGCGGTTACTGAAATTGCAGCCAAAACAGTGCCTGAAACACGACAGAGGCGAACAGGAGTCGCCGCAACAACAACAGCAACAACAACAGCAGCAGCAGCAGCATCAGCAGCAACGGATTTGTAATACGTTCCAGTCAAATAAATGATCAATGATCGGCAAACCGCGATCAGTGATAAATGACAAGAGCAACAGCAAACAGAGGGAAAGGAAAAAAAGGGCAAAGACAAAATCAAAATCGATATCAAAATCGATATCAAAATCAACAGCAACAGCAAGAGAAACGCGTGCAATTCAAATTCAATTGGCGGAAATATCGAATTTCCTTTGGAAAAGTGCCAGTGCTGTGATCTGCTATGTTCCTAAACATAACCAGCTGAATATCCTCAACTGTGGACACCACGTGGCAATGGAAACAAGTGTGTTTCTCCAAACAACGAAACCGTGTGCAAAAAAGCGACAGACTTAGCCAACGACAAAGAACCAGAGAGAGAGAGAGAGAGAAAGAGAGAGAGGGAGAGAGTGAGAGAAGGATTCAGTGGAGTGGTGTTTCTGTGTGTGTGTGCGTGCGTGTGTGTGCGTGTGTGTGAAGGATGCGTCACGAGCCCAGCTTAGCCAAGAGGCAGTCCAGTGAAAATGCATTCAACAGCTTCGAGCTGGATGAGCAGGAACCGACGTACAGGCTCCAAAACGCGAACAACACAAGCAGAACAGCAACAACGTCAGCAACGACAGCAGCAGCAACAGTTGCTGGCAGCTGCAGCAAGGACGAATCGGATGTGGGCGAGCAAACGGACACACTGAGCAGCCGCAGCAGCAACTCGACGCCCACCACGGCGGATGTGGCGGATGTTGCCGATGCGGACACAGTTAATTCGCTGCCGCTCTCACCTGCGGTCAGTCAGCTGGTGAAGCGTCACGCACCAACACACATGCAACAACAGCAGCAACAGCAGCAACAACAACAGCAGCAGGCGGACAATGAATCCTCCACACTGTCCGCCAGCGAACTGGCGGATGAGGATAATGTGCCCACGGTAAGCCGACGTGATGTGCAGCAGCAGCAGCAGCCTGTTGTTGGTGCTAATGCTAATGCTAATGCCTCTGGCTGCTCACACATCACATCTCCTCTCCTGCAGTCATCGCGGTATGCGGCACATCCGAGCGCCGCGTTCGCCGAGACAACGGCAGCGGGAGCCGCTGGGCAGGGCGTCATCCGATCTGCGGCGGGCGCCACGCATCGACGCACTTTATCGGCCGCCTCGTACATCTCGATGCGCTCGCAGCTGGGCGTCACGGTCCCAAATGGACAGCCGCCGGAGCGGCCGAGAAGAAATCGCTGCTTCGAATGGATTCGAGTCCTCTGTAAAATATGCTGTTGCAAGGTTTGTTAAAATTGGCCCAAATTCAATTCAATTAATCAACGATCAATCAGTCAATCAAACAAATCAATTGCACAGCTCCTCCCTGTCCCGGGCAAGGTTCCCTGTTCTCTATTTTAAATTCTGTCTGATATCTAAAAAAGTGATGTTTATACCCTGAAAGTCATGTTTATACCCTGAACCCATTGAAAATGGGTAAAAAGGGTATAATGTTTTTTTTATAACCATAAAAATAATATCAATAAGTAAATATTTTTATAGACACAACTCATTTTTCAAGTGACCTAGTTATTTGGGCAAAAATACTATTATCCATTATGTTTATAGCAGGTGCTCTCTTATATAAGCCTAGCATTAATAATACAGATATAGAAAATATAGTTATAAAAATATTTATATAAATAATAATAAGCAGAAAGCTGAGTCATCATCGGTCTACCGAAGATTAAATACCCTTTCACATATAAGGAATATTAGACAAAACCTAAATTTTCTGACAATTGTTTCTATAAAACGATATATGTATATATATGCGTATACAAGATTAAATATTCTTTCACAAATATGGAATATTACACAAAAACTCAAGTTTCTGACAATTGTTTCTATAAAATATATATATATATTTTAATACTTTATAGGGTTAAACTTCGTGTTAAAATTTAAAATTTCTTCTTTAAGACTCTAAAAATAAGAGTGTAAAATAACTAATATTCTAGCTGTACACAAATGAAATGCTTGATTTATTAAAAGATATCTTATATTTTTTTTCTATACACCCGCAGAGTTCGGGAATTGGCGAGCCGAGTGTACACCACGCGCTGGTTGTGATATTTTTAGAGTTCTTCGCCTGGGGTCTGCTAACCATGCCTATTATATCGGTGAGTGCATACCATATGGAATATATATGTATATATATATATATAAATTAATTATAATTTACAGACGCTAAATCGCACGTTTCCGGATCACACGTTCCTCATGAACGGCCTGGTGATGGGCATCAAGGGCATACTGTCATTCCTGTCGGCGCCATTGATTGGCGCCCTGTCCGACATCTGGGGACGTAAATTTTTCCTATTAGTTACAGTATTTTTCACTTGTATGCCGATACCACTGATGTGCATAAATACGTGGTGGTTCTTTGCCTTGATCTCAATTAGCGGCGCATTTGCCGTCACCTTCTCGGTGGTGTTCGCCTACGTGGCCGATGTGACCACACCGGAGGAGCGCTCCAGGGCATATGGCCTGGCTTCGGCCACATTTGCCGCCAGTTTGGTCATCTCACCGGCGCTGGGCAACGCTCTGATGGACATGTACGGGGATACATTGGTGGTGGCCCTGTCCACGGCAATTGCGCTGCTCGACGTATTCTTTATACTAGTCGCTGTGCCGGAGAGCTTGTCGGAGAAGATGCGACCAACCACGTGGGGAGCACCAATCAGCTGGGAACAAGCAGATCCCTTTCTGGTGAGTATTCATATGATATATAGCATGTGTATACATAATAATAACGATATTGTTCTCATTGCAGGCGCTGCGCAAGGTGGGCACGGATAAGACCGTCTTGATGCTGTGCCTCACCGTGCTGCTCTCCTATCTGCCCGAGGCTGGCGAGTACTCCTGCATGTTTGTCTACCTCAAGCTCAAAATGGGCTTCAACTATGTTGAGGTGTCCATTTTCATAGCCGTTGTGGGCATACTCAGCATCACTGTCCAAGTTACACTTGGCTCGTTCATGAAGTGAGCTCACACTTAAACTGGAATTATAATTCTAGAATTATTCACACTAATCCAAATTGTTTGCTTGCAGAGTCTTTGGCGCCAAGCGCACAATCATTGTGGGCCTAGCCCTGGAGATGGTTCAGCTGCTTTGGTACGGCCTGGGCAGTCAAAAGTGGTGAGTACTGTGGCTGCTTGTAAAAGGCAACTAATGTGGCATGGAAATTAACTTTAAGTTACAAACAGTTTACCAAAGATGTGTTTTTTTGACATAACTGAAACATATTTTGATACAAAAAAGTAACATCACATATTATTATATTTATAAGTTATTTATTTATATAGAAAGTCGACAAAACGAGTGTCAACAAAGGTACAGAGTTTGACGACAAGCTATATACACATAAATATAATTATTAAATGCTAAAAGCCTAACGGAATTATAAACATTGCTAATAACATAATAAATGTTGTAAGTGATCTTATTAGTTCCTACATCTAGATAGGAAGGCGTTAGTAGTAAATATATATTAATAAATGTAAATCAACTTTAAATTATAAACAACAAGAAACTTGTTCGGTTCTAATCTCTGTGGTTTAATACCGAAAACCAAATGGGGCTTGCCTCTTAAATGTTATGTTCGACAAAAATCTTTGTTCCCACTTGACTTTCATTGTAGACATTTAAATCCCAAGGGGAAATGTAATATCCAACAAGACATAGTCATACCCACCTTTAGCAAATTAATTAGCAAATGAATTAATCCTTTAACCCGTTTTTAATGCAGGATGATGTGGTCAGCTGGCGTTGTCGCCGCCTTGGGTTCGATAACTTATCCAGCGATCAGCGCTTTTGTATCACTATATGCCTCGCCCGAGAGTCAAGGTAAGTTTCACATTATTATTATTGACTCTTGAATTTGTTATACTTATAAAATGTTTTCTCGTTCTTATTGCAGGTGCCGTTCAGGGCATGATCACTGGGATGCGTGGTCTGTGCAATGGTCTGGGCCCAGCGGTGTTTGGCGTTATATTTTATCTGTTCAATGTTGATTTGAATGGCGATCACGCATTGAAGCGCAACACACATCCGACCAGCGTTGAGAAGATCTCGATGCATGTGCCGGGCCCGCCGTTTGTGTTTGGCGCCTTGTGCGTCTTCTGTGCCATTGTCGTGGCCGCTTTCATACCCGAGGGCCAGCAGGCGGCACTGGAAAAGAAACGTAAGGATGAGGGTGGGGTTACTACCTAAACAAAAAAGAAATGTGTGTGTGCTTCTTCTCGGTGAATTTTATTATCAACAATATAAATTTGAAATGTGTCTTGTCTACTGATTGACCATTGTCTGTTTTCTTGTTCTTCTTTTTATTATTACTCTCTTGATCCATTTTAAACGTGGTGCAGGTGCCTCGCTCGATGTGCAGTACGAGATCGAAACGGGCCACAAGGTGCCCAGCTCTCTGGCGCCGCTCATCCGCTCCGATTCGCTGGCGCAGCTGTAGTTCGACCAGTTGGTGTCTAATAACACATACATATACATATATATGTATACAAATTAGTAGCTGTAAACAAATGCTGTAACTAGTTTTGCTTTAGTTTTTTAACTGCAAAAAAACACATTCAGCGCTAAGTTAGAATTCTACAAAAAAAAGTTTATGATGTTATATATATATATATACTTTTTTTGTCTTCTTTCTTCTTGCCGCATGTGATTTTGCATTTTGTATTGTATTGTACAATTAACTATAATTGCGTTGTTCTTAATTCATCATTTATTTATGAGCTATTTATATACAACGGACACTCCGATATTTTATTTTAGCCACTGCTTGTGTGCTTGCCAGGGCCCAAAAAACCATAGAAACTTAAAACTTATCCTGTGTTAAATGGCAAATTGAATTTTTATACAACATCACGTGAAGCATACAAAAATTTATTTTATATGCAAACAAACAAACTGAAATACTGCCAAATAAAAGAAAAGATAGATTTCCAAATGTTTTGTTTAAAGTGCAGCACAAGATTTATTATCATATTATTGTCATGCAAAACACACACACACATACACACACACACCTAGAATTATATTTTGTTCATAACCAAATTTGTTATAATTAGCAGTGAAAACTAAATACATACAAATTATAATTATGGCATTAGAGTTAACTGAATAGCAAGCTTTACTTTGCAATCGTAGTGATCTGAGAATGTAAGAGTCAAACTGTTCCAAGTTGAGAAGGAAGGTCGAAAGTCGGAGGTCTCAAATGAAATATAACAATATATAACAAATGGGGCGTTCCACTTATAGTTATTAATAATTATAATAATAACAATAATGCTAACTGTGTAATAGTTATTATTTTGATAAACAGTTGAAAAATACAAATTAATTAATTATTATTTTGTTTTTAACCAAACAAGGCTTAGCATAATGAATGAAATAAGCAAGTGCGTATGTGTATAGTATATAAGTAGTTGTAAAGTTGATTTGCATGTGCTATCAGGGTGCAAAGTTTCGGAACTTTCGACACTTATGTGAAATACATAATGTAGAACATATATATATATATATATATATATATATATATATATATATATATATATATATATATATATATATATATATATATATATATATATATATATAAATATAAATATATATTTTTGATTTTGAAACGCAATTAATGTAACGCAGTGAAATGTAAAACTGAAACCAAATTTCTAATGTAAATTATTTAACATAGATGACAAACTGATTGTAAAAGCATACATGAAACAATAACATATATATATGTGTATATATGTATTACCTTAATGTATGTACAAACTTTTGACGCGGTAAAACAAAACAAAACAAAAAAGATGTGAAATTAAAAATCAACCATAATTATAACAAACGAAAATTGTATAACAAATAAATATATGGTTTGATGAAATCCTACAAACGCATTTTCAAAACCCTTTCCCCTTATGCAAAAAGTGTAAAACGCGTTCTCAAATATCAAATTTAAATATTATTATTATGTAACAGAGAGTAGGATTCATCTGCGACTCAATCAAAATATTTATGTATGTATTGCTGATTTGCAGAAAAAGTTGAGTCGGTCAAAGTAAGTCCCAGATGTTAAAAGATTTGCTTTGTATCATGTTAAAAGAGTTGTAGAATATTTCCCGTTCGGAATACGTTAATGAATCAGAGGAATGGAGCCTTCGTCGTGGGAGATTTTTGGATTTTTGCGATTTGCGGGTGCGGGGAGTAGGAATGGACGTGGTCGTAATATTTTTTGGCGATCTTTAATGGGGGATACCAGCCATCTAGCTACCGTGGCCGGAGATTTCCAGCTTGGACGCGGGTGAGTTTTGGTGGGCATGGCCGGGACGGACAGACGGACGGACATTAGACAAATCGAACATACTTTTTTCACTTCGTGAACAAGTATAAATATATTGTTTAATATATCTTTGACTTAACTGTTAAGTGTTTTGTTGTTTTTCAAGTGTTTAATGTTTGTTGGATAAATTACAATTCATAGAGTTTATATATTTAACTGTTTTGCTCATCTGCAAGACCCATTAGCCAAATTTTATGTGTTTTGCCAATCCATTGATGTGCGCCATTGCTAGGACTGAAGTAAGGTCTAACGTATTCAAGAATGGTTGTCAAGCTCAATCTAAATCTGAGGCGGTCCAATAATCACAAAACCCAGAAGAGTTACCAAAATTTTATGAAATGCCGCCTCTTAACAATATCCGTTAGTTGTCTCATCCTGTTAACGTTGATCAGATCAGCCGAATCCGAACAGCAGTGGCACAGTGAATACTCCGATCATGGCACCATACACGAACAGCTTGGACAAGCCCATTATCCGACTGCCGATTTGACGCCCTACGAATCCCATGTGCGTTATACGCCCGAAGATTATCGTGCCAATTGGGCCATAGCGCCCGCATTCAATTTCTCGCATTTTATATTTGATCATTTGATATCGAATACACCGCCCTTACCGCGTGGTAAGTATTCGCAGAAAACAACGATAAGTAAACGATAAGTATAAAAAATACAATCTTGATAGGCTATATACAGGTGAAGAATGGGACTACCCTGACACTGGGTCCCAAGGCTGAAGGGAACGATTGGAGCGACCTATTCAGTATGTATTGGCTAACTTTGCTTTGGTTCCTGCTTCTAGCCTCTCTCATAATTCTTCTACCATTTATCGCGTGAGTAAATCCGGTGGAAACTATTCGAACTTTCGATACTCTTGCAGAGATTATTCAAGTATATATACTATTTTTGATTAGTATCAAGTATCATCTCTATGTCATGAAAGTATTTTATATGTCATAGTTGGCCACATCGAACCACTATATGTTATAGCTGCTATAGGAACGATCCGTCGAAAAATGATTTTTGTATAACCATTTTGCCAACCACACTTGACTATTTTGAATGTCAAAATGCTTTAAAAAATGCTTTAAGCAAAAGTTATTTAATTTATTAATTAATTTTCGTTTTCGAAATTGAGATGCGAATTAAGTGTCAATTTTTTTTGCTAATGAAACGTTTTCTGATTATTTCTTAATGAACCAAGAAACTTTTGTTCTACGACTTTTGGTGGAAAAAACGCTAGTTTTGATAACGCTAAAATACGTTAAAAAAAAACCACAGAAGCTACAGGTATGTTCTATATTATACCTTATACTATATACATTGGAAAGGTACTTTTAAGAGCTAATTTGATATCAGAGGAACAATCAGTCAATAATTGAGTTTTTTATGGCACCTCTTTAATTTCTCTGCAAGGGTATTTAATCTTCGGTGCTCCAGAGATAAATTTCTTCCTTTTTTTAATTGCACAGCGTTTGCTATTTCTGCTTCTGTTGCTGTCGTCGTTGCAAGAAGGGTTGTGCTCCCTGCGATGCTACCAAGGATTTCCGCAAGAGCGTGATATGCACATCGCTTCTCCTAATTCTGTTGATTTTATTGCTGTATGTCGAGTGCTGAAAGTCGCCTGCTTTGATCACTTCTCAGTTAACAGTTTTTCCCCGCTTTCCACACACAGAATGTTGGCCGTCGTTGCATTTACGTCCAACAGAGTCCTGGATCGCGGTTTGTCGGACACCAGTAGTACAGTGAAGCGTAGCAGCGATGACGCTTGTCGCTATTTGTCCGATATCAGCGAGCATATTCATCATCTCTTTATCAACAACTATGAGGAGTTGGAGACACATCTCATAGAATTGCTAAATAGTAAGGCGATCTCAAATATATATTTTGATCCTTGGCTTATCCGCTTTTACAGATGCACATAGTCATATATTCCTCGACTTGGCCGACACCTCCGAGTCGAATGCAATCGAACAATTGGAACGTATTTTTGATAACATGAAAGAGGCGAGGATGCTCATGAAACAGGTGGATACATTAGAAAAGGACCTTCGCTTTCTTGCAACTCAGCTACGAGATGGTAAATTCGTCTTTTTTAACTTCTATTTCCTTTTTATACTCTGCCAACTGTTCGCAAATGATTTCCCACAATTTTTAAGCTAAAGTCACAAAATTTTGTGTGAAGATTTCTGATGGTTGATATTTTTGAGATTTTTGAAATTTGGAAAATTTTTGAAATTTTGAAAAAATTTTCGAAAATGAGTAAGGGTGGGGGGAGGGGGTACATGCTTTTCAAAAATATCAAAATATTTTTTTTTATCAGGACCAGAATGCCATCAAACATGAAAATCGCTTTAGTTTTGACAAATTTATGGGTGTTTGAAATGGGGGTTTGAAATATAAGACCTATGAGTCCGAAAGCTTTACATGTCCAAATTTTTGTACCGATCTTTAAAGGAGGCTATCTACCTTCCAAACGGAACATAAAATTAGAAAGGTAGACAGAGTATTGCGCAGTCTATTGCCTCCCACTGCAAAGCACTAGCTGGATTATCAAGCTGATTTTTGTACTCTTCTTATAGGTGTTCGAGGTGTGAAGCGCGATGTGAACTACGTATGCTCTAATTTAATGGACACTCGAAAATGTAATAAGTTCCTAATGAACACGGCAGCTGAGAGTATTGATACATCGCCCTGTCTGCACCTGGATAGAGTAAGTATTCAAAGTGCCTTCCCCCAAATATTTGAATGATTCTGATTGGGTATTACTCTACAAATCGACTATATTTCAGGTACCGAACACAACGATTTTTGTGGATGGCATGGAGCAGATTCTCAAAGACGATGTTGCAATAATACCGAAAAGGGCCCTTGAGCGTTATCAAGAAATTGGTAAAAAAATCGAAGCGGCAATGACTGTGATTATTCCACCCATGGTTAAAGATGTTACCCAAGGCCGTGACAAGTTCCGAGACGAGGCCACTAAGGTGCGAAATTTGATCGATGCCGTGATCAGTGACATTCACCTGAGAACCATTCGATCGACACAATCCTTTGAAGATATTTACGATAGGTTGGGCAAAGATCGCAGCTATATTAACACACTCGTCTGCATGCTTTTATTTCTGGTAAATACCATAACCTGGAACACTTTGACTTTTTTTCTACCAAAATATGCCCTAACAACAATATTTTATTCCAGATTGCGATTATACTGCTAGTCGCCCTCGCCTTCGGCTGTTTCCTCAGAAAAACAACGGGCGCCACTTGTTTGTTGATGTAAGTAGTGTATTCAGTATTTGAATGATGCCCTGCATTTGTAGGAGAGCATTTTAGGAGATAGTGAAATCTCCGATGCAATAATGTGTATTGAAATAACTTTTTATATACAAAAATGTTTCTTTTTCAACCACACTTGAGAATTGAGAGATTCATAATGTGAGCAAAATATAATCAAAGATTATTTCTAATTTCACTGCAAGGGTATTCAATCTTCGGTACACCGGAGTCAACAGTTGTTCCTACATTTTGAGCACATAACCGTGTTTATTATTTTTATAGGGCCATCATCTTGATGTTCGTCGTATTCTCGTTTATTGCCATGGTTGGGATGTTCTACTTTATGTTGGGACTTGTTACATATCAGGGCGCCTGTGCTCCACTCCGTGATCAGGATCAAAATGCGTTCTTCCGCGAACTGGATTCGTCCATTGACCTCAATCGACTGATAATGCCAAAAGGCGGGCAATCGGAGAATATGGCACCGCCGATGCGAATGTCGAAAGCGATCAAGGCGTGCATGGAGAATCAGTCCGTGTTCGATTTGCTCAGTGAGAACAAGCTGTATAATGTTGAGGATATGACGAGCTGGAGCATTTTGACACCGAAGGATGAAGAGGAAACGAAGGATGTCATATTTAATGAAGATCTGTCCAAAGTATTTCTGCTATCAGCGGATGAGAAGGTCAGACTGGATGCGACCCGCCACGGGAATCTATCGAGATATCATAGTATACTCTATCTGGAGAATCTGTGCAAGAGCCTAACGCCGAACTTGGGCTCGCTGGCGAATGGATTACGCTCTATAGCCGATGACGATCCACCCAATAACGTTGCAGCCACCTCGTTGAGGAACCAGGGATACCACTTGGATACCTACAACTGGGCATGGACGAACAAAATTCATAATATTATGACGAAAATGAAGCAAAAGCTACTCCGCGTCGATGAGCTAATTTTATATGAGAATCGAAATTTCAGTGACAGTGTCAACGTGCTGCTCAAAGCGGTCAGTCGATCCGAGGAGTTCTTAAAGACTCGCGGCGCCGAATATATCAATGCACTGGGCGATAATCTGACCGATGTGGTTAACGATCAGGTGGAGCTGTTCATACAAACCATAATAAATGAATGCAACGAGAATGTTGGACGCTGTGCGCCACTTGCCTATGTTTATTATCGCGGCGTCGACTTGATCTGTTACCGCCTGGTTGATCCTTTGGTGAGTGTTGCAGCCACAAATCTACATATATCTATATAGTTGTTGCGTGCCCACCTTTTCGCCCACTTTCCACAAATTTATTTCGTTCAAATTTGTATTTTTAATAAGAATAGTGAGCTTAGCGTTTATTAAACAGTGTGGTGACAGCCAGTTTTCCAATACAACTCAGCAACTGTCATTTATCGATACAAAGTATATATATCTTATTCTATCGATTAATATATGATATGCAACATAAAATATTCGAGTTAGATGGCAAGCCTGATCACTTTTGGTTTGTCGGTTAAAATTCAAATCTTAATTCAAATGCAATGCGAGTCGCAACAATATTTGTGTCTCATTCAAATTTCCTTCTTTCAGAATGGCTTCTGGGTTGGCGCTCTGCCCGCCGCCCTGCTCCTACTGCCCCTCATCTTTGTCGCCCACAAGCTAATGTGCCTGTGGCGACGAATGCACGCCTATGCGGTGCCAGTTGTTGTTCTGCCGGAGGTTGGAGGGTAAGTAAATGCTACATACAATTTCATATGCGTATCTATATGAGCTGATCCGTACACAGCTGTCCAACATGCACTGGTGCAGCCTACGTCCCACCGCCAGTTATCACTTGCAGTGGTGGCTATCAGGCCTACTGTCCCTGCTCCGATGAACAACAACAGCAGCGAACAGATGGTGGCACCACCGATGCAATTCCAGATGGCGACGAATCAACAACGAGTCAAGAGAAATCGCCCACGGATCAGGCGAGCGGTAGCCAGGTCGTTAATTCGAGGTCCTCGCTTAACAAGCGAACGGCACCAGCGCCGCCTATGAAGCGGAAAAATGATTAAGCCCAGGTTTTCAATTGTGTATTTTACAGTTTATTGTCAATATAATAACTTCTGCCCGCCCATCATTTTGCTCTATCCCAAAAACATTTTTTTTTAAATCAAATCAAACACTTAGTTTTTGATTTAACTGTTATTCTATAGAATATTTCACACACATACCAAAAAACATACACACACACACAGAAGAAGGGAGCAGATGGAACCCAATTGAACCCAATTTGTTAGCGTTGTTTTTGGAACGGACCTTGTCTTGTATTCGTTCCGATCGTTCATTGATAAAAATCTATCGGATTGTGAAATGGATGCACGGCCGAGGAGCAGAAAGGAGCAGCGTACGAAACACTAACAAAAATGGAAACGAAAGCGACTAGGCATAAATCGAAACACAGGAAGACGCATCGGTCCATGTGGATGCTTAGGGTGGTATTAATTGGATACGTGCTTATAGCATTATTGCGGACGATTAATGCCCAGGATGAGGCTGGTGGGGGAGGTGCAGCTGGCGACGGGGGAGGTGCAGCTGGTGGGGGGGGAGGGGGAGCTGGTGGCGGGGAAGGTGCTGCTGGAGGCAG
>SCDS01000646.1:0-15858 GCA_004149465.1 Drosophila nigromelanica
AATGATAAACTTGTTCTGCGTATGATATTTACGAACTGAATGAGACCAAGATCAGCTTTCTAGCTTTTGTAGTTTCCGAGATCCTTGCGTTCATACAGATGGACGGACAGACAGACATGGCTAAATCAACTCAGTTCGTCGTCCTGATCAAGAATATATATACTTTATGGGGTCGGAGATGCCTCCCTCTACCTGTTACATACATTTTAACAAAACCATTATACCCTTTTTATCCATTTTCATGGGTTCAGGGTATAATTAATAAGTGCATGCTTTTCAGGAAATTGTAAAGACAGATGGATATTGATATATACTAGCTAAGAGTCTATATACTTTTTAGAGTTACTCTGTTTATTACGTAAATCTACTATCTAGAGGTACAGGGTATATTAAGCAATAATAGCCAATAATAAGAAAGCCAATATACTCTTTTCACATTGTGAACGTGGTATAAAAACCGAAGTTCAACTTTTTCGTTCTTAAATTCTCGGAGATCGGACGAACAGACAGACGGGCTTGGCAAAGGCGGCTCGGCTGACTAAGAATATACTATGTATGTGTATTCAGATACAAGAACAGATATATACAGATATGTATATTTATATATATATATAATAAATGTGTACATTGACCCACATTATTCAAAATTTGTTGTTGAATAATTTCCATTGAAAGTGATTAATTCATCAATCAATTTGTGAGCAATATTTATATAATATTTATATATTAATTCAGTACAGTGGTAATCCACTTTGTTGGCCTTTTTGAATGTCATGACTAATTTATCGCAATTGCTGTTTTCGCTTCCCCAGTTGCTGCTGCTGCAAATGCTGCTGCAGTTGCTGCTGCTGCAATTGCTGCTGCTGCAGTTCGTGGTTCGCGCATGCAACAAGGGGAAATTTGGAAAATAGTTAAGTAATTTGCAGTGAAAAGCACCGTGAGAGAAATTTGATTTTTTTTAGTCTACCTTTTCTATCTTTTACCTTTGTTGTTGCTGCTGTTGTTGTTGCTGCTGCTGTTGTTGTTGTTGTTGTTGCTGCTGTTGCATTTGGCACACATCGCATACATACTGCGATCTACATCCGTTAGTTGCCGCAAATGCAGCTTACTGATGCTGATGCTGATGCATTAGAAAGTTTTCAACTGACATTGTGCTTTTCTTTTTGTTTTCACCACCCACGCTCTAAGCCACAGTGCCACATACTTATTTACACACACTAAAATATACAAACATGTATTTGAGCAATATATATATATATATATATACCCTTTTTATACTCTTTTTGGCAACAGGCAGAAAGAAGAAGCAACTTCGAGCCCAGTAATTCAGACACCTGTTTAAAAAAAAGTTACCAAATTTTATTAAGCAAACAAAAACAAACAAAAAAAAATACAAAAAAATATTTATTTATATGTATATATAAATATAAAAATTTAAACAAAAAAAATGAAGCAAATAGGAAGTTTTCTGTTTTTCTTTTAGCAGCTAAAATACAAATTTTTGGATAAAACTAATATACTCCTTTTAGGCATTTTCAATATATAAAAAATATATAAATTTTCCTATTTTCTTTTAGCAGCTAAAATACAAATTTTTGGGTAAAACTAATATACTCCTTTAAGGCATTTTCAATATATAAAAAATATATAAATTTTCCTATTTTCTTTTAGCAGCTAAAATACAAATTTTTGGGTAAAACTAATAAAAGCTGGATAATTTTTAATTAAAACCAGACTACATTATTATTATTAATTCAGGTAAAGTTATCTATCCAAATAATTTTTGAATGTTTTTAATTGGACGTAATTTTCAAATCTTCAGAAAAGAGTTCTTCAGTAATTTGTCTGCCAAATTTTCAGACACAAGCTTTAAAACTAATGGAGAAATAATTGAGTGAATAAGGACCGACGGACGGACGGAAATAGCACAAACCCAATATTCAATGTTCACTTCGTGAAGGATTCTAAAAATGTTGCATAGAATATTTTGTGGAAAGTCCTTTGCATAAAGAATACTTTGAATAGCTTATCAAAAAAGTGAATAATGTCTTTGGTTCTTAAAGATCGAAACTAGAAGGATAAATATAACTAAAAAGCAATTTGGCTTGTTGAAAGGTTGTCGAAGACGCCTCCTTCATTTGTACAATATGTCCTTCTTCAGTGCAGTTTGACACCCTCGGATCCCTGGATTCCAATCGATATCAGGAGTAACGTAACGCGGCGGAGTTCGTTGGCTCGCCAAATTACAAAGCCGTAAAGGACATCGGCCGCGTCGCCGTCTGTTGATCCGCCCTCAAACCACGTCCTGGCGCTTCCGTCGACAAAGTAAAAGTGAAAGGTTATTTTAACAAAACAAAAAAAAAAGGGAGGAGCAGTCCCGGCGAACGTCTGGGCCAAGTCTAATAACCTCTTCCTTTCCACCGAGCAGGCGACGAATAGCGACAAGGACAACACCCTTGTTGAGCAGAATGAGAGAGAGAGAGAGGACGTGTTTTCCTGCTGCTTCTTTCAACCTCTGTGGGAGTATTTGCTCAAGTGGGTGCGTCTCCTTGTGTGTGTATATAGTATATATGCACGTTAGTTGCCACCACACTTGGAACTGCTCGTCTGACCGATTAAATATGTATTCGAAATGAAAAAATAAAAATTTCTAGATACATTTTTGTGGTTAACTTCATAGAAAAACTGTCCTTTCTATTTGTATATACTAGGAGTAATATTTTACTGTACATTAAATGTTTATTTAAAACAAAAATATATAAAAAAAAGAATAAAATATATAAATATATGAAAATATATACAGTTTGTCAAGAAAGTGTTTTGACTATGGGAAAAAATCACATTTTTCATCTTTTCTTATTAAAAAGAGTAATTTCTTAAATTGTTAAAAAATTATACGAAAGAAAAACATATAAAAAAGAATAAAATATATAAATATATAAAAATATGTACAGTTTGTCAAGAAAGTGTTTTCACAATGGGAAAAATTCACATTTTTCAACTTCTTTTATGAAAAAGAGTAAATTCTTAAATTGTTAAAAAATTATGCAAAACAAAAATATATAAAAAAAATAATAAAATATAAAAATATATGAAAATATATACAGTTTGTCAAGAAAGTGTTTTGACTATGGGAAAAAATCACATTTTTGAACTTCTCTTATAAAAAAGTGTAATTTCGTAAATTGTTAAAAAATTATGCAAAACAAAAATATATAAAAAAAAGAATAAAATATATAAATACATATCAAATTTATACAGTTTGTCAAGAAAGTGTTTTGACAATGGGCAAAATTCACATTTTTCAATTTTTCTTATAAAAAAAGTAATTTCTTAAATTGTTAAAATTTTTTATATTTTATTTTGATTGTTCATTGTTCTTAAAATAAGTATAAAAAAAAATTTACAAAATTCATTTTATTTTAACAGTTGTAAAAAAAAAAAACAAAAAGCACATTATTTATGCTAAAAAAAAATTATTTTTTCAACTTCCCAATAACAATAAAAAGTAAATCCTTATAATTTATAATAGAAACATATAATTTACTTATACTGTATATCTATTATTATAATGTGTATGTTTTATTTAGATCCTCAGGGTGTGTTGTATCTATTTAGATATGCATGTCAATAAGCCCAGCGAGGTGGAGGAGTGCAAACGTGAGCAATAACAAGCAGACAGGCGAATTTAAGCAGATAGAGAGAAAGAGAGGGAGAGAGGGGGATATGCACAGTGGCATCAACCCAAAGAAAAGCAAATTCAACTATTTTGCATTTGTAGACAACCATTTAGCTCTTTTTAATGCATTTAACTTGTAGAGAATTATGTACATATATGTTATGTATAACGGTTATCGAGCTTGACTCCGAATATTTTCCTTACGTAGCTATTAGTTTATTATTATTTAGTTGCTTTGCCCCACTGTACGGCGGTCGATGGCTCTCGGCCAGCCAAATGTCATTGTTCGAGCTCGAGGGAGCTTAACCTTGAAAGCTTCGCTGCCATTTCGGTAAAGGCAACAACGCAAAAAGGACGAACTTGAGCCAAAAGCAAAGGCGAGTAATGGAGAGAGGAAAAGGAAGAGAGAAAGTGTGAGAAGTTCATGGAAACAGTCGATGGCCTTTTCTGCGACCGACTCGTGTTTGTTGTTTCATTATTATTATTCATACATAAATTGTTATTATGTATGGATATATGTTTATTATGTACATCATTGTTGGAAAAATTGTAAAAGATAAAGATAAAGATATATTATTGATGATGTCCTTCAGATATTCTAAATGTTTTGGGGTAACAGGTTCAGAACTACAGTTAGAAAACATGCATGAAAAAAAATAAATAAATGAATGATAAATAAAGAAACAATTCAACAAACGAAAGTGTCAAATTTGATTTGTTGCTTAAAACATGTACATATATGTATATGGTGTATACATACATACCTTTATGTACGTACATAATTTAAATTCAGTGAAAATAGCATTAAGTTTGTTTATTGACTCAGTATTTTAAATTCGTGTAAAAAGAGACCGCGAAAGACAAGTTCAGTTAATTAAGTATGATAGATATCTATTATTCACTAATAATAATAATAAGATTTATAATGGCATGTTACAAATCCATCGAATACATACGTGGATTAACAATATATAGAAAAGAAAATGAAACCAAAGCTAAACTATCGAAGTAGGACAAGAAATGAGAACTTCATATAAGGTAAATAAATACCCGAGCCAGAAACTAGGCGTCCAAAGCGCGCACAGCTTATCAATTGGTTTGGCCAAAAAAAAGAGAAAGCGGGCGTTTGTTAAAGAACGATCACTAAATAAACTAAGCACACAAAGTTGAGATGGGGATTACAAAAAAGAAACAACAACAACAACAACAGCGGGCAATATAAAATTACTAACAGCAAAAAGCAACGGAAAGAAATAATGAAACTGGGTCGCTACGCCTGTTGCAAGCAAACTAGGTTCGTTGCAACATGTTCGATCCTACTTAAGTCTGACACTGCAGTTTTATTCGAATGCTGTATACACATATGCAAATACAGAAAACGTACATACATATACATATGTAGAGACATATGTATGATATTCTTATAAATTTGCATACATGGATGCAATTGATCTCCACAGGGCGACTCGTCGAGTTTTGGAGCATGCGTCAATGAGAGCTCAGAACTGAAATGTGTGTGCTTGCGGGCAGCGGTAGTTTTAGTTTCACTGCGACTGAGTCGCTAACTTGTCAACAATCAATGAAAATCTTAGATCAAAATTAACTTCAATATATGTACATATGTATGTATGTATGTTCGCGCACATTTAAAGACACGTAATAAAGGCAGTAATAGTAATGTACATGCTATCTAAATGTGAGGGCAACAAAAATTAAATGAACGAACAAGCAAAACAAAGAGGCCAAAAGCAATAAAAGGGTAAGATCTTTACTATAATATTTAATTTTTATTTTTTCTATTGTTAGAATACTTTTTTTTATCAAATAATTTAGTGAAATTTTGCTAGTCCTGTTTTCCGTTGGTTATGTTTGAAGAGCTGAGACATTTTCTCTCAAACATTGTTACGAACTTCCTTCTCATTCTACACAACTGAGTCACACTTCTGCCGACGTCGCGACGTCGAACGCCGACATTCGCGGCTTTTGTTTGTCCTCTGATTCGTGTGCTGATTGGATTCGATCGCGTAACTTATTTGAAGCTTCTTTTTCGCATTCATTCATGAACTTTGAAAGTTTCCTGTTAACTCAGATAAAAACTTTATGTAAACACTAATCACAAGTGCGACGACAACGACGTCAGTTGATTTACGATAACGCGCACTTTTCTTACGCGGAAATCGTTGCACTTGACGACGACAACAACAACAACAACTGCAATGCAATTTTACATTGGTGTCCACGACATTAGAATTTACACGTTGTTCCTTTGTTACACAATTCTTTTGCATTTATATGGTAACACGTACACAGCATACATACATACATGTATGTATGTATGTAAATATGTGTGAATAAATTCAAACCCGTCAATATTTGTACGGCACCAATAACTATGCAAATATTTACTTACAATGAACCAGTTTTTTTTGGCCCATAAGCACCGCAATGTACCTCAATCTATCGATCGATATTATGCTAGGCAAAAGAGACTATTTGCTAACAATAACTAACTAACTAACTGTATATATGATTTAAAATACATTTTAAATCTACTTGATTTTAGATATTATTTATGCTGATCAAGAATATATAATATAACTTTATAGGGTCGAATATGACTCCTTCTTCGTGTTACATACATTTCCACAAAATCATTATACCACTTTTACCCATTTGGTTAGGGTATAACAATGCAATTGTAATCAATCAATCAAATCAGGATAGATGTAGGAGCGATAAGGGTTACATCAGCAATTTATAGCAGTAATAGTGCGCACATACGCACATACACATGTACGTACATACATATGTACATATGTAACTTTACAATCTGTTTTGCTACTGAAAGACTGAAAATTTCAAGGTCGTGCGTCAGAGACGCCTGCAATGTTGTGTGGGGTCAGGCAAATTCAAATGTGAATACAAAATATCTACGTGTACATGTGTGTGTGTGTGTGTGTGTGTGTGTGTGTGTGTGTGTGTGTGTGTGTGTGTGTGTGTGTATGTAATGTGTGTGCACTCAGATTTTACATAAGTATGCACATACTAATCGTTCTTATCTGCATGTATACACGCATATATACATACATACATACATGCGTACTTACATGCATAAATATGTATGTGTGTGTATGTATGTATGTATGTAGGTGTTTGTGCAATGGTGCAGACCCTGCAATGCCGCAAAGAATGAATTCAATTTACTTAGCTGTAGCTGTAGTTGCTGTTCTTGTCCCTGCATTATACATAACTCCCCATTCGGTGAGTTTCTGTTTTGCCAAGAAGCCGCAGCCGCAGCCACAGCGTACGATCGACGGTAGGTTCAAGGCCAACGCCAGACGGGTTCAAAATGCTCGTGGTGCGCCTGTGTGCGACCGTGTGCAGAGAAGGCATTAAAAAGGAACGAGTGCCTGCGTGTGTGTGCGTGTGCTCTTGTGCATACAGACATGCATATATATGTATATGTGTACATTATACCACGCCCACTTATTTTTGTGTGTATGCATGTGTATTTACATATGCATGTATGTATGTATGTAGAATAAAAACGAAACTTATCGCTGGTCAACAACACCGTTTAGTGACGCTTATGTAACACAATCATAAATGGGGGTGCCGATAAAGACACAGCTTGCAGCTCAAGTGTAAATATACGTATAATATAATTAATATATGTAAATATATTTATTTATATAAGTATGCATATATACAATTATATAAAATTTAAAAATAAGTAAATATATATTTATGTATGTATATTTATTTACTTCTACACAAACGTACACAGCCATACATGTATGTGTGTATGAGTATAATTCGTACAATACATACGAGCATGTTTGTATGACAACACCACATTCTAGATTACATAAAGAAACAACAGTCTACAGCGAGATCAGACAGAAATGCAGTCTGAACAGAAATTCTTACTCGCCCTCTCATACACTCGCATGTTCGAGCGAAATTTTTTTTCTTTTTTTTTTTGCAAGTACGAAAGACAGCCGCTGTCGCTGCTGCCGTGTGCGTGTGTGTGTGTGTGTGTTTTGGTTTGTTTTGTGCGGCCACAGAGTTAATGCACTCCAAAGAGAAGTTCAAGGCTGAACAAATCAGTCGCTCACTCAGTTTGTTCATGTTCATGGCGTCAATGCATATAGATATACATACATACGTACATATTCAGACCAGACCAGGCACACTCATGTATGTACATATGTTATTTATTTCCAATAAGATAATTTTTGCTGCAGCAGAAATAAAAACAAGACCAAGAAAAAGAGAATGAATAAAACTTAAGTCGTGTATTAGCGTTATAATATGTATGTACCTATAAGTTAGCACCAAATTGTCCAGCTGGAAGTTGGGATAAAGCCACAAATAAATGTGTATGTATGTAAAAAAAAGATACATATAATAAAATATTCATATGATTTTCCGTTTTGTATGGTTACTAGAATAGACTCCTTCACAGTGTTGTGAGTTGATTTGACAGCCTTATTACCTTTTTAGAAAAATATATATGTATTATAATACGTAAGTCAGTTTTTTACTGTTTTAAATATTTATACTGCGAACGAGTATTACGCCGTCGGCTATATCCCACTGAAACGTTCTTACTTGTATTATTTTATTGCTTCCATCCCGTATGAAATAATCTACTACTGCTTTACATACGTTCTTGCTGTTAACTTAACAGAATCTGTTATTGACTCTGTAAAGCTTACGCAGCACAAAATCAAATCAAATCAAAGCCATGTTTTGTTTACGTACACTAGCATTAGTACACCCACATATATACATACACATCTTTATGAGAGCTCTAAACAAATAAACGTAAAACTGAAAAAAATTGAGCTTGCATCGATAATGTCCAAAAACGCATATTTTAATTTATTTCTGCAATTATAGAATAATTTTACTTACCTAACATACATGTGAACATACATACATACATACATACATATATGCATGTGAGCACAAAAACAATTTTATATCCATTTATGTGTAAATAAATATACTCGTTCACGAAGTAAAGAGTATATCGGATTTGTGTTCATCTGTCCGTTTAAACGCATATGAATCCAAATGTATCCAAGTTGTATTACATACAGTTTGTCAAGAAAGTGTTTTGACAATGGGAAAAATTCAAATTTTTCAGCTTCTCTATAAGAGAAAAAGTATAACTAATTAGATTATTAAATTTTTTATATTTTATTTTGATTGTTTATTGTTTTTAAAATAAGTATACAAAAAATTAATCAATTTATTTTAAGAGTTGTAAAAATAAAAAACAAAAAACATACATTGTTTATACTGTGAAAGTGTTTTGACAACCACTGTAAATAGTTTTTAATGCGTTTGTGTCGTGCTACCGTTAGAACCGTTAGGTTTTTTGCGCTACACTCTGCCAATGATCTTGGTTTGCATTGTACATATGTATCTATGTATATATGGACATTGAACAAGTCCAATGAACAGAGTATTCTGCAGTGGGTTACACCCGAATGCAACGAGCTTACTTGCTTTTCTGTGCCTTGTCTCATCGCGCAAATTGAGTTACCGAACTCTGAGCAGGGGCGCGCGATTAAGAGAGAACAAAAGGGATAGAGCGAGAGCAAGAGCGAGAGAGAGCGCGTATTCTGGTTTATTGAATGACCAATCAACCTACTGCTTGATGCGGGCTGCGACTGCAGCTGGGCAATGGGTATTGGGGGCCTGCCCCTGCCCGTCTGTCATCTGTCGTTGTTGGCGCTCTAAATTTAGCATTTCTGAAGAATTTGTGCTGAAAGCCCGCTGCCTGCGCTGTTGGCATTTTCTCCTATAAAAGGGATAATACGCTGTTCTGCCTACCCGTTCTAGTGTTGGCAAAACCAAACACTTAAATGCACACACACACAGAGATAAACATACATATATGTATGTATGTATGTATGTGCATATGTATGTATATGCATTCCGTGTTCTTTGTGTTGCTGCGCATTTTATTCTTTCGTATTCTTCGTTTATTTCGTAACAACCGCTACGATCGGGATGACTCGCCCTGTTGTTGTTGTTGTTGTTGTTGTCGTTGTTGAGGACGAACTTTGTTCTCTCCATCTGCGACAGTTGCGAGAGACTGCAAAGTGGCTCTTTGTCGATTTTGGTTTCGATCTTTTGTTTTTTTTTTTGCTTGAGATTGACCTCCCCCAAACGGTTGAACTTAAAATGGCAACTCCCACTCTTACAAATATAAATATACATATGTATGTATGTACATATGTTGTTGTATTGTATTTAGAAAATAACACTCGAGTGCAGATTTTCTATTTGGCAGCAACAACAGCTAAAGGGACAATACTGGCAGCACAACAATTAGTAAAGTGGCAAACACATCAACAACAACAACAAAAAACGAAAGAAATTTGGAAAGTTTTAGTTGCTGAAATGCATAATTCATTTGGTTCGCTCGACGTACAGTTTGGCAATAGACGACACAATTGTAAATGGCTGCCCTTAGAATCAAGTCTTTAACAAGCAAATAGCCAAAGCAGCCGAAGACGAAGAAGAAGAAGATCGAAGCCGAGAGCCCAGAAAAAAGCAACTCACGATCAGCGATCGCTCGACCAGAAGACGTTGTCAAAACAATAAATGAAGCGCATTGTGCAAAACTTTTACTCTGGCCTCGGTCTTTCTGTGGTTATTGACACCGTTGCGCATACAATACATACACACACACATATGTATGTGTATGTATGTACACACATATGTATGTATGTATGTACGAGTAGCTTCTACCAGCTTACGAGCAGCAAGACACAAAAATTAATTAAACAATTGGCGTAACACTTTCTCTTCTTAAGCAATAAAACCAAAACAGATCTTTATGGCGTTGCTTTCATAAGCATTGGGCGTGTGTAAACGTTCTAAACTAGTGTGCTGTCTCTTGCAATCGTATCACATTATTATTTTCACCAGTTGGAGAGCTGAAATGTGGAACAGCCGTCAAAACTATGTATGTATGTATGCATGTACATACATGCATGCATACAGTGTGTGTCTGTGTGCGCACACACACACGCTGCAAACAAAAGCTTGAAGCGGTGCAGCATGTTTGAGCCGCAACCTGCATGAAAGCCGGGGCCAAAGCCGGGCACTGGGTAAGCGAGAGCAACTCAAACTCACACTGCGCGACCGCGACCGCGACCGCGAACCGGTTTCTGTTGCTCTGAATTTGAAATTCGGTTTGTGTGTTGAATGCCGAAGACGGACAACGGTGAGTGATGACGCTGTTTGAGCTTTGTTACGTTCTTGAGCCGATCTTACCGCAGCAGAAGTTTCTTTGCTGGCGAATGTCTGCTGAGTCTGTAGTGATTAAGTGAGTGCGCTGTTGCGTCCGCTGCCACGCAAGGCAAATACTCCAATCCGTTATTTGACCCAATTCTAAACTGGAATCCAAAGACAAAAAACTTCAAGCCCAAAAAAACGTTGCAGCGACAGAACGTTAACGTTAAGAGAGCCGTGCCGCCGCACATACACATGTAAATACATGTATGTACGTATGTATGTGTAAGTATTTTGATATGAGTTGGAGTTTGACGTTGTGTTGGTGTTGGTGTTGGTGCCGTCACGTGTGTGCGTGTGTGCGTGTGTCTTGCGTGAAAGTTTCGTAATTACATGATGTGTTTGTTAATCGTGCGCTGCCGGCCTACTTTTGCGGAGAAAGTAAGAACGAACCGACTCCGTTTGGGCGAACGTGTTGTTGCTTCTTGCACTTCTTTCTTTCCATCATTCTTTCAGTAATTGATTACATAAGACGAAAAGTTGGCGTGCTCTCATTGGTTCGCTTCGCTGATGTTGTGTTTGTCGTCTGACTGAATGACTGAATGACTGACTGACTGAACGAAATACTGAACCGCTCTTACGGTTCTTGTTCTCTCAGCTCTGACACCGTGGGCATAACGGTATTGTGGACTCGAAATGTGTCTATGATAATGCTGTTTACCCAATTCCACAAACTTGTTTAGCATTGTCTTTCTCTCTATCTCTCTGCACTAGTCTGTGCGCATGCTTTGTGTACCATTTTCACCGCTTAGCATTTGGCCTAATTCACTTTGATAGTGCATTCAAGTATTTGGGCATGTAGGTGTTTCATTTTACTGCCTTACATAACGGCTTACATTTTTAGCTTAATCAATTTTTCAAAAATTATATCACTACAGAACTCTTAAAAGAAAGTTCTATAAATTTTAATGGTTTTATTCTTCATTAAAATTGTTTTTATAGCCTGAACCCATTGAAAATGGGTAAAAAAGGTTTGGTTTGGATTTGGAGGCGTCTCCGGAGCCATTCTTAAACAGGATCAACAGCCCAGTCGATCTAAAGACTTTAACATTTGAATACAGACTCGCGAAATTAAAGTTTTTTTTTCAAATGATCGATAACTCTTACCGTTTTCCTAAAAATCAATAAAAATCTACAATAACCTGAAATTTGTTAAACTTTTTTCGTAGGTTGTGAAAACTAGAGATACCAATTTTAATATTCTATAGTCCTAAAAGAATCTATTTCAAAAACTTTTGATCGTTTTGATAATAATCCTATCAGATCGAGTGATGTACCGATCGTATATATAGTATAAAAACCTTCCACAACAGCTCATTTGGTTCATGAGATACGGAACTGTACGTGATTTGGACAAAATGTAAACTTTTGGATCTTATGGCGCCGTTAGGAACTTTCGAGAAAACGTTCCTACAAATTTATGTTGCGAATACGCGTCTACTGATACGTCATTTATTCCGATCCAATATTTGTTTTGATTTTTTACTTACTCATTTTCTAAAAAATTTGTTTTCAAAATTTAAAATTGCTGGCCACAAATAGTATAATAAACAAAATTTTACCTGATTTAGAGGGTGTAAAATTTTATGTCAAAAATCATGTCAAAATTAAGAACAATTTGGACATATACATAAAGCTCTCGGACCCCATAGGTCTCATATTTAAAAAACCCATAAATTTGTCAAAACTGAACCGATTTTCAGGCATTCTGATTTGATGGCATTCTGATCATGATTTTCCGATTTAGATCGAAAAAAACAATTTTATTTGATACAGATATTTTATATGTTAGATCCGTCTATGTATATATAGAACTTATGATTAAGCATTTTTAAAATAAACAGCTAACAAGCGACAAGCTTAAAAAAGTCATTTAACAGCTTAGACTTGATTTGGCACAAAAATGTGTGTGGTATGGGAAATTCTCAGATTAATTGCATTACAAAAAGAAAGCAACATTATAAGGAGCATGTCACGTTGTTGTAGCTTTTATTGTTGTTGTTGTTGTTGTTGTTGTTGTTATTGGTATTGTTGCTGTTGCTGCTCAGCTTCGCGTCGCAGTCGCTGCGTGCATTGACTTTCCATTCTTCTCTTGCCGAAATGAAGAAATTATCAAAACACTTAGATATGCGTACACACACATGTACAGTAAATACTAATGTGTATGTGTGTGTGTGTGTGTGTGTGTGTGTGTGTATCTACTTATTTAAATAAGTATTATCAACCTACAACTATTAGGCACAGAACTAAATCAAACCTATTAACAAATTCATTGTATACATCTGCACATATGACGAATTTCTTCCATACACCCATTAATAACAATGGAAGCAACAACAGCAAAACGCAAAAGTTGCACGATAAAAAGAAAGCAGAAAGCGATGTCCGGCCGTCCCCCCTTTCATTTCGTTCATACATATGTACATACATACATACATACATACATATGTACATGTGTGTCTGTCCGTCTGCTTGTAGATGTTTCTACTTATGACGTGCGAGTTCTGCACAACGCAAGAGAGTACGTATTATCATTACATCCATTGGCTCTCTCTCTCTCTCTCGCCCTCTCTCACTCTCTTTTCTTCGTTGTCTTCATTTCTCCTCAGTGTTCACACACTCACGCATGAGCTTTTTTCGGCTTTACAATCGATCATTGAACTTTGGTTGTGAAAACTAGAGCAAGACCCATATTTTGTTTTTTTTTTTTTTAAAAGCTTCGAGTCTTTGACAATCGTTGTGCTGTTACGTATGTATATACATATATAGTGTATACATACATACATACGTATTTACATACATATATAGAGTCTTTGTGTTAGTGTTATCAGCTTCTCTCTCTTTTGCTCTCACTCTCTTTGATTGCTTTCTTATGTCAAACGATTTCTCAAGTGCCCGCTTGCTGGGTGATAAAAACGAAACATTGCTTAATTGTATTAGTGTCTGATAAGCGCTAATAATACAACTAGCCCGAGTTTAGTATGTAAATATGAATGTACATATGTACAGATATATGCATATATAAGTGTGTCACAAGAAAAACATGAAAGCAAAGCATGCATGTATGATGTACATACATATGTACATATGTATGTATGTCTGTAGAAAAGAACTGCGCACTTGAATCCACTAAAAAGAACAAATTTTTAATTCAAAAGGATAACAAGACGGACAGTTAGAACAGGCCTATATACTTGCAATTCTTGTGTGATAAATGCATAGAGCGCTCCACCTTTCACATGTACATAAATACATATGTACATATATAAGCAAACAATTTCAACTTTGCGTGAAAGTTATTATAGTTGAGATTTTCGGTTCGGTTTTGCTGAATGTCGCGGGGACATGAGGGGGCGAGAGCGAGTGAACAACAACAAGTGAGTTGAGTAGCTGGCTGCGTGTGCGTCTGCGGCAAGTTCATTCACATTTGCACTCATTACGCGGCCAAAGCCAAAGCCAAAGCCAACGCAAACGCCGATGCCGATGCCGACGCTGACGCCAACGCAGGCAACTCTGTGCTCTTGAAACTGCCGCGGACAAACTGTCGAAAACTGCAAGTGGCGACTTTCTGCGTTCGGCATCGAACTCGACATTGGCTATTTAGTATTTTTATATTTGGCTTTAGGACTTGCATCACGTTGCCGCTGCCATCTCAATACTCACACTTGCTCCTCTTTTCATCCTTTGTTCTGCAACGTGCCAGCTACACACACACACAATGTAAAAGGATAAACCCACTTGACCCGCCCCCGCCCCCGCCCCCGGCCTCGGCCCCCACCGCCATTCGGTAGCTGTTCAGTAGGCCACTCCGCAATCGCATCAAACATGCTGTCACGTTTGCCGCCATGGCGACTCACGTTTTTTCCACCAACGTAGCGAGCTCTGCAACGTGTCGCACTGCAAACAGGTTGGAACATGTTGCATGTGCAGATGAATGGAGGCCTACGTAACATTCGCCCGGGAACGAAAAATAGAATAGGTGGCGAGGAATATGGGGATGGCTGGTGGCTGCCGTTGCTTTGCCATGCCACGAGACATGCTTTCTCACGTTGCACGGCCATCTCCGAGACACAACTCTCTAGAAAAATCGTTAGCGTTAAAACGCTTTCGAGGTCAAATTGGGTGGGCGAACAATTTGGCTTTGACGTCTGCTGATCATTGCTCAGAAAAGTTTTCCAGCTTGTCGTGAAGTTAGCAGAACAAAATACGAACTAACACACTTTTGTACATATCCCTATGTGCATGTTGATGTTTGAGAAAGACGTCTTCAGCTTGAAACCAAGACAGTTGCTCGTAGTTGACTTTCGAAAGTGGGGTCATTTAGTTATTTGTACCAGCTACCTAGATACATTTTCTGAAATTAGAAATTCTTTCAGTTTCAAACAACAATTTACTGTCGACAATTTGTGATTTCATTTTATATTTGTCGTTTATATATTTAAAAAAATGTGATTGAATGCAACTTTAAAACTGTCTCAAGGCAGTTTTCCTTAAAAACTGTATCTTTAGATTTTACTATATATTCTTGGTCAGCATTGAGTCGATTTGTCCGTCAAACACAGAAATCTTCGAATGTATGTTCAAACATGAAACGCCCAGATCAATATTATTTAAAATGATCGATAACCCTATAATCAATAAAAATCTACAACTACCTCAGATTTTTTGAGCTGATTTCCCAGATTATAAGATCTAGACAAACTAACCTAGATTCAAATAAAAAAATTAATATACTATAGAACTGAAATAATCAATTGTAGAAACTTTCATAATAATCGGTAAGGTCACAAACAAGTTTATATACAAATAGTATATATATATATATATATATATATATATATATATATATATATATATATATA
>SCDS01000646.1:15963-34792 GCA_004149465.1 Drosophila nigromelanica
TATATATATATTTGCGCTTATTTTTATGGGCACTTAATAAAGGGTATCTCCTATTCGAGGTCTCGAAACTAGAAAAATTTTACTTGCTTATTGTTTATGTAGTCGTTAATTTTACATAAAAACGAAGCTGAAATTGTCAAAACTGATGGATAAACAATTTTCGATACAAAAACCAATCCTTAAACAAGAAACTTTTTTTCTCTTAATCTTAATCGATAATTTTCAAACTTTCAAAACTTAAATCTGGCATTGAATGTGTGAGTCTCTAAATAAATAACAAGTAAGATTGCTCTAGTGAGGAGTGCCCGACCAGAAGATACCTAAAACTAAGCTGCGAGCTGTCCTTACATATATTTCATCCACTTTGCATTCATTCAAATACATAAATAATAATTTGTGTTATTTTATACAAGTGTTTCTGTGATGTGATCAAAAAGCGGGTAAGAAATCAATAATTATCGATAGTAAGAAGATGAAATTAACAAACCGAACTTCAATTCTCTAGCTTTTGTAGTCTCTGAGAAGAACGCGCTTTTACAGGTTAGTAAAATAAATAAATACTTCATGAGGTTAAAGATGCTCCTTTTTATCTGTCCATCTTTGTATCTATCTTTTTTATCTGATAAACCTAGCTAATTGGTGTCAGTTGTTAATGTAGTCTAAAATTAAGTAGACACGCCGCAGTAGTTTAAATATATTCTTCAATGTAAAAACGATAATTAAAATACTCACAACAAATGAAATAAGCAATATTAATGATAATAATAATTAGCAATCGGGGCAGTTTTTTTTTGTCAGTGATTTTTTTAAATTTTAGTACATTTAGTACATTCCAAAATATATCCAAAAATTGCGTAATTAGCTCTTTTAGTCGCTGAGAAATGCTTAAAAACCAAGGGAAAGATAGATCGATATCGAATTATCGATTTCTTTGGATCTAAAAAACCAAACTTATAGTTTCCTACAACATATGATGGACGAACAGACAGACAGACGATGTAGAATATATAGTAAAAGTTCCTTCTGCCTGTTACACAAATTTACAATGAATATGGAATATTTTATGCAACATAGCTCAGCTGTTGCCTTGTGAGTACAACTGAAATCAGAATGATAACACAACATTCGCAATACCAATTGAAAAGAACAAAAAAAAAAGAGAAAATAATAAGCGCAAAACTAGGCAACAGCAGCTCATTTCCATAGCGGACTCAAGTCGCCAACATGTGAGCTGTCGTCGCGGGAGCGTTGCACTGTCGACAGCACATTTCCCGACACGTGATCGGCTCCAGTGCTCAAGTATAAATAGCCCGTTGGGCGTTGCTTTAACTTGACATCCAAGGGGCTGGAGGGGGTGTGTGGGGGTGGGAGGGGGTGAGCGGGCCAACCGTTTACTGCCGATAGCTTATATTACGTTGTTGTTGCTGCTGCGCTGCGCTGTTTCGTAACATTTTGACGTCGTTGCTTCAAACACCACCTTGTCCATGTACATACGAGTATATACATATATATATGCATACATATATATGAATATATATACTGCTGTGTACAACGTGAGCATTTTCGCGCATTTCTCGCTGTTTGCCATGTGATTTGACAAGATGCACTCGCAATCGCTTCGCACTTGCACTTGCATTCGTTATTCGTTATTCGTTATTCGTTATTCGCATTCACAATTTACAATTTTTTTATTTAATATTCAATTTGATTGCGACATGTTAGTTGAACTTTGCTGGCGGCATTTAGATGATGCGTAAAGATGATGCAACCGTAGCGGAAGTGCTGCGATTGCACGTCCCACGTGAGAGTCGCGGCTCACGTGTACCTGTCGCTGCAGCCGCGATAATTTCAGTAATAATCATCGTGATAATCTTGTAAAGATATAGTCAAGACTGTAAGACTGTAAAATCGCGCAATATTATATCACCTACAGTTTTGGAACTAGAATCATCAAGTTTGGGATCAACAAATCAATAACTAATTTTATTTTGCACCTAGTTTTTGTTTAACCCCATTAAAGATCGAACCCAAATATTTTATGTCTCACATATGAGAAACAAATGAAATTCTTAACTAATTTACAATCTATTTCCAATAAGTTGTCAACAGCTATACATATATCCTTATCCTTATCTGGGCGCCTAGTGTCTAACAATTATTATTATATTAAGTAAAGGGTATAAATAATCACCATAAAATTGAAATGGCAATGAGCAATGTTTATGGTGAATCTTCATATTAGAAATATATATTCTCGTATACTATACACAGGAACAAGTTGATCATATTAATAATATATCTCCTAATTTTATCAAATATGAAATGTGCAACTTTTGAGCAAGTCAACGAAACTTTCATTACTTATTTGATCATCTAACTAGAATTGAAAAGTTTGATATTGATATTGTTTATTATACTACTTTTCACTATATATCCTCTGCCTATCCTATATCCTATAGTAATGGTCGGTGGCAGAACAGATTTGTATAGATGTGTGTTTATCAATCAGCATCAGCATCAGCATGTAGGCACAGGGTATTTTCTCGCCGAATTCTTTTCTGTAGGTCACTCTTTTAGTTGCAACTATGTTGTTATCAGTGGTTCTAAGTCGTCCAGTCTGTTGATTAAACGGATTAAACACTATGTCCCCTATATTCAGCAATGTGCCTTGTATACCCGATAAATCGTTATTAACCGCAAAATATTTATATAACTACAACTTGAGCGGCTTTTTTTCGATTTTATGTTTTTTTAACATTTCAATGCAATTTATTTTACTCGATCACCTGGTGAAACAAATAATATTGGGTTTATGTAATGTCCGTCTCGCTGTTCGTCTGCTCTTTATTCAACTCTATTGAAGCTAGGGAATTGGAACTTGGAATATTTATATGCACTCGTGTATAGCCACGACAGATAAACTAAAGTTCGATTCAACCCATACATTTCCCCCAGTTTTAAAGATACAATTTTTTTCAAACAGTTTACTGATCGAATCTACAAATCTTGAGGATACATTCATTCAGCAAATATGTTTTTGGCTAATCTCCTGTATAGGAAGAGCCGAAAGCTTTCGGCCACGAACAAAAACTATTATTATATTATTTTATTATACATATTATACATGTATATTTATTATATTATACTGTAACGAGTATTGAGCAGTCGGTTACTCCCGCTGTCAAACCCTCTGATAAGATGCATGTACAAATATATATTTCAGTTACAAAAAACACACATTGGTTAAAACAGATATATTTACAACGTGCATAAAACAAAAGTGAATCAAGCCAGGTGGTTCAAAGACATTATGTCTAATATTGAGTCTGGCTCGACTAGGAGATACCATGTGTCCAGCTCCAAATTAGCCTAAAATACATTCGCACTGGCGTAAACGAGCCTTAGCCTTTATTTATACCCTGTATCCATTTACGTAATTAAAACTGGGGTAGAATAAATCTGCTAAATCACTATTTTAAGACGCTAACGTAACTACTAGACAACTGACACACATCCATATGTAAATATATTTGTACATAAAATATATTTGAGTGTGTACGCCTCAAAAGTGAGGTACCAGCGCATTGCAACGCAATTTCCAATAAAACACCTTTCGTCTTTATCGCCGTCATCGTGTTCGTCGCTGTCCCACACCGCTGAACCGAACACAGTCGCCCAGTCACGTTCTAGTTTTCAAATGTGCAGCTCTAAATGATTTCGGATTGACGCTGATTACTCAACTACAGAACGAACGAACGAACGAACGAAGGAACGAACAGCAATGTGATCGTTTGCAACTCGGAGAGCGTCAGCACGAATACTTACAACCAGTTAAATTTCACTTTTAGCCATGCCTTGTGCCTCGCTCGCTGTTGCTTCGAACATGTTGGCATATGTTCGATGTTCGAAAACAGTCGCGTGTCACTACTGCGTGCAGCGGCAACGTGACCGGGCTTCGATTGGACTGTGGCTACCGAGTGAAATGCTTTTACAAATTCAATTGCGATTCAGCATTCGTTCGAAACGGTTGTGAATGCGCTCGCGATCCGCGTCAGATTTTTAATGAAGTGCAATCTACTGCTAGTGATAAATATTCCCAGACAGCAAAAATTGAAAGAGTGAAATCGCCAGCGAGAACTGTAAAAAGTGTTTATGCCGACAATTTGATCGGTACATATTATAAAAGTGCATTAACACAACAACAACAACAACTTTTAAGCACAAATAATAAAACATTTTGAGTGCAAATTGCATCAGTTTTATTGCTTGGCCGTTCGATTGAAATACAAATCTGTTAAATCGGCAATAGCATAGGCAGTGCCAATGCTCAAATAAAAAATGTGAATTAGCACATAAAACATTATGTTGATAGTGTGCCCATTGGAGCGAAATGTGAATTGCTTTCAAGGGAGTGCAACAGCTACAAGTTTGTTTATACTTAAGAACAACAATATCAATAACATAAGCTGCACGGATAAAGTGTACAACAACAACAGCAACAGCAACAACAGCACAAACAGCGTCAACACAACACTATCAGCAACTAATAATAAAGCACAATGTAAGTGCAGCAACAAAACATTGAAAACAGCTAAAATTTGTTTTTATTTAACAACGCAAAACAAAACTCATGCAAAACAAAGCTAGAAAGAGAGAGAGAGAGCGAGAGAGTGAGGAGAGAGCGCAGCAGCAGCGCGCTTAGTCATGTTGTTTTTGTGAATTTCGACACAGGCAGCGACTGCAGCTCAGCGTCGCGTCGCGTCGTCGTCGTCGTCGTCGTCGTCGTCGTCTGTTGCTTTTATTTGTAACAATGTGGCTGCTGGCAGCGTAGGAGTCGTAGGGGTTGCCGGCGGCAGCGACGCTGGCAGCGTCTGGCTGCTGACGTGAGTAGCCAGTTTATGGGAATGAGAATAAATGTGCGCGATTCTGTTTGTGTATATTTATATATGTGTATGTATGTATATGTGCGTGTGTGTGTGTGTAGCACATTGAACTGCAAATGCCAATTCGATGGTCACGGTGAGGGTGAGGCAACAACAACACAAACACAAAAAGAGAACACTGACAAATCTTGCCGTGTGATTTCTTGTTGACGTTGTCATTGCCATTGTTGTTTATGTATATACACACATACATACATACATAAATAGGTGTAGATGTGCAGGCGAGTGTCTACGTGCGCTTGTGTGTGTTTCTTTGTGGTAGTACTGTCATCTAATTTGCTGATTCTTGCATCATTTGCCGTAATCATTGTGTAAATGGCCGCACTAAAAATGAAAGCAAACGTGCACACAGGAGACATACATACATACATAAAATCGTATGTGTGTGCACACACACATCGATAGATATGTAAACTTTGATTGGGTCGCATATTTGTATAGGTGAGGGCAAGGCCAAGGACCAGACAAAGAAATACCGTATTTACATACATACATACATATGCACATGCACACAAACAACATACGCATATGTATGTATGTGTTTTTCTTAGATATAAATGTATTTGTGTTTGTTTTTTGCATTACACAAGATCACAATAGATGTTTTTAATTTGACACACTTATTATACCCTAAATCCATTGAAAATGTGTAAAAAGGGTATATTGGTTTTGTGCGAATGTTTGCAACAGGCAGAAGGAAGCATCTGCGATGCCATAAATTATATAAGTATATATTCTTGATCACGATCAACAGTCGAGCCGATCTAGCCATGTCTGTTTGTTAGAAATTATTATTATTATTTTTTTCGATATCTTGCCCCGTTTCATGAATATCGCTTTAGATCGATGCTAAGACTTGGTATTCTTACCACATCTTTTGTTTCTGCTTTTTCAATGTTCTATTAATTCCTGAAAGTTGCATAACTTAGAATGATTTTTATGTGTGAATGTGTGAATGTGTGTGTGTATGTATGTGTGTGTGTTTATGTATGTATATATGTTGAAATGTTTGTTAAAACAGATCTTTGGGTTCAGGGTATCTCGTCTCGACTGGAGCCTTCTCAATTGGTTTTGAATTCGATTAGCGATAAGAAAAAGCTAACGGTAAAACTATGTCGTAGAACTGAATGGACTCAATCATAATTTATTTACGTAAATACGTCATAAAACTCGTGAAATAGGTGCAATAATTTGGATTATTATAATAACTACCGAGTTATGCGAACGGATTAATTTATATTTAATAAATGCTAGTTGAGGTATTTATTTTGGGCATGCAAAACGGGTTTTACGTAGCAAACGTAACAGTTATTTATATGCGTAAACAGTTATTCGTTATCAATTCAGTGCTTATCAATCGTCATCTAAGTTAAATGTTCTCTTCCTGTTATTTTACAGTAAGGCGCACAGAGCAGAAGCTCAAACAACAACTGCATTACAGTCGCCAACATCTGCCCAGGGGCAGTGAGCACGTAACCAGGCAGGAGCAGGAGCAGCCGCAGGAGCAGGAGCAGGAGAAAGATCTGCAGAGTGCAATGCCCGAGGTGCTCGCCGGAACACCCACCCAGAGTCACAATAAAGCCTCTGCTGTCGCCGTATCCGTATCCGCCTCCATTATGAGCAGCGTGCGCCTGGCGACCATCTCGCCGACCTTGTCGATGAACGGCAGCTCCAATGAATCTACAAATCGTAAGTATTCCCCTTAAAAAACAAAAAAAAAAAACAAAAAACGAAAGCAACCATTGCGAGACTGGTTATCAAACAACGACTTTTGTTCTCTGCAGTGCATCCGCTGTCCATTTACGGCGGCTCAATTAGCCCGCAGTCCAACGACAGCGGCATGTCGGACAGCCACACGCACAGCCTGGGCAAGTTCGCGCCGGGCGGCGGCTACGCCGACAGTCACGGCCACAGCCTGATGGGCAAGTCAGCCGGACAGAGCGGATCGCAGTCGACGCTGACCGCTGCGCAGAAGGAGCTGTTCTCGCAGCGCAAGCAGCGCGAGTTCACGCCGGACAACAAGAAGGACGAGAGCTACTGGGACAGGCGGCGGCGCAACAACGAGGCGGCCAAGCGGAGTCGCGAGAAGCGGCGCTACAACGACATGGTGCTGGAGCAGCGCGTCATTGAGCTGACCAAAGAGAACCATGTGCTCAAGGCGCAGCTGGACGCCATTCGGGACAAGTTCAATATCTCGGGCGAGAATCTGGTGAGCGTCGAGAAAATTCTCGCCTCCCTGCCCACCAGCGAGCAGGTGCTCAGCAACACGAAGCGGGCCAAGATGAGCGGCAGCAGCAACTCGTGCTCCTCGTCCTCCTCCGGGTCCTCGCCGGCCGGCGCCGGCAGCAGCTCACCGGCCGCCCACGCACACAACGGCTACAGCGGCGGCATTGCCCCGCCGCTCTCGCCCATCGTCTATGGGCCGACGAGTGTCAATGCCGCCAACGTGACAGCAGCACCAGCGCCGAACAAGAGCGGACATCATGTGCAGGTGCAGCATGGGCCGCCGGCCACGCCATCGCCCCATCCGCATGCGCATCCCCATCCGTTCCAGCAGCTGCAGCAGCAGCAGCAACAGCAGTCGCCGCAACAACAACACCAACAACAACAGCAACAGCAGCAAGCACAGGATGCCGCCGCCTCTAGCATGGATGCCCACAGTCGACAGCCGAGCAGCGCCATTGCCAACTTGCATGTGTTCCAGCAGGCGCTGCACCGCAACGTGAGACCCGAGGATCTCGACAGTTTCCGCAAGGTGGTTGCCGTCGGTGCCCTCTACAACGCAGCCACCGCTGGAGCAGCGCCGCCGGTTGTGCCCACGATATACACGCCGGCGGCTGTGGGTGTGGGTGCAGCGGCACCGGCGTCGTCCGCCTATGTGGCCATCAGCAAGGAGCAGCTGGAGGGCAGCTACCTGCACAGCCACAGCGTGGAGGTTGCCGTCAGCAGCAGTGCCGTCGATGCCGTTAGCAGCTCCTGTTCCTCGGTCGTCAGCTCGGCGGCGGCGAGCGTACTGAACCTGTCGCGGCGTGCCTGCTCGCCCAGTTACGAGCACTTGCTCTCCTCGACCACGTCCCTGAACTCACATCACTCATCTGCCTCCTCAGCGCTGTCATCGTCCGCTTCCTCGTCGGGCGCCGTTTCCGGCGACGATGAGCAGGATCACGAAGTGTCCGATGCAATTATCCACACAAATCCGCACGCGCTGCCACACGGATCGCACTTGACGCCGTTGCAGCGCAACAGTCCGCCACACAGCGGCGGCGGCGGCGGCGGCGCAAGTGAAGCCAACAATTGTCTGCCCCTGAAATTGCGGCACAAATCGCATTTGGGCGACAAGGATGCGGCCGCGACGGCGCTGCTCTCGCTGCAGCACATCAAGCAGGAGCCCAGCTGCAATCGGGCCTCGCCGCCGGCCTGGAACGACGGTGGCGACAACTCCAGTGATGAGCGCGACTCGGGCATCTCAATTGGCAGCGCCGAGTGGACGGCCCAGTTCCAACGCAAGCTGCTCGCACCCAAGGATCACGCCAGCGCCGTTGCCATCGCCACCAATCATGAGCGCGATCAAATGCTGAAGAGCCAGCTGGAGCGACTCGAATCGGAAGTGGCCAGCATTAAGAGCATGATGATACTCGCCGACTAGAAAGCTGAGCGTGGGAGAGTGGCGCAGTTACAGAGGAGAGAGAGCGAAGAGACAGACAACAAAAACAATTGCAAAGGCAGAGATATTGGGACTTGAGTTGGCGAGGATGCCTGATGCTGATGCTGATGCGGATGCGGATAAATGTATTTACATCCACGTCTATCTACATACTACTATTATCCTATCTGTCTATTAATCTGTGTTTGTTTTTTGTGTACTCTGTTCACAAAGTGAAAGGTGTATATTGGTTTTGTGCAATGTTCGAGTTTTTGTATATCACTTCAATTGCACTGTGAACAGAGTATTACGCAATCGGTTGCAACCGGACTGTAGCATTCAACGTGTTGAATTCAGCTATTTGGTATTTCTGTGTAGAGTTTTGATAATCGTATCGAGGAAACATATTGATGTGCGATAAACTACTTATATAGATCTCGTTTAAATTTTTGGTTAATAACTGACTCTTTAGTTTCACATTGGTTTGTCATGCGTACAACTACACATATGTATATATATATATGTAGGAGCACATCATATACTACATACATAGTATGCAGGGTATATTGCAAGTTAGTCACCTAATTGCTAAACATAAGTATGTATCTCTTAAAATATTTTATGCAATTACGCATTAACTTATTACCCATTGTTGTTCTCTAAGTTTCCTTCTGCAAGTTAGCATTATCTATATAAGCACATGAATATTTATAAATATTATTTAATCGAAACGATGCTAAGTATTTTCTATTGTACATAAATATACACATAAATATAAAAGAAGAAAAGAAAAAACACACACACACATATGTATTTTGTAAATATAATCTTAAGCGATCATTGTACATATGCATAGACATTATTTACGTTAACATCAAACATTACACATTAGCTTATCTAATTATAGAATTTGTTAAAAGCTAAGCTTACTTTATTACCAGATCACGAAGCAAATACTGTAAACCATAAGACAAATACCCGAGATTAAAATATATATAAACTATTTGCATTGGGCGTCAACAGTAATGATAAAATGCAGTTCGACTGCAATTTTCAAAATAATGCTTTTTCGTAGGTAAATGCAATTCAGTTGCTGCTGAATTATTATTGTATGTTGTAAAAGTTTCTGTAGAAGATTAAAAACAAAAACAAAAACATACAAATAAAATTGATAAACCTTATAGAAAATACATACTTGACAATATCGATGCTTATAGAAAGTATTGTATTTTTAGTGTACGTATTCCTGTACGTAGTTCTTTAAACTGGGATGTGAGATGTAATCATCATGCCAAGGCCCCTGGGGCCTTGAGATCGTATATCGTATATCGTGTATCGTGTTGTATTTGTGTATGCCTAAGTTATATTACCGCTATTTTATATTCGCATCAATATTCTTATTTACCAGCTCCTCAATACCATTCAGACCTACTCGTTGGTATAAGGAGCAAATGCACTATATAAGCTATATATGCGTATAATATTATGAACTTACTTATAAACTTACACATATTCATACCAACTTTAAAATTGTTTGTTTGATCAATGAAAATAAAACTATAATGACTAAGTTAAATGTATTTCTCATTTTTGGAAACTTTTTGGAAAATAAGGTCCTTTGTTATCAGAGCAAGATGAGACTGAAAAGATACTTTTGACCAAGCTTCCAATTAACGGACGCATTTCTCCAGAACTAAATTTGGATCGAAAGGCGAATTTTTAATATTGAGAGTTTTTTACCCATTTTATATAACTATTTTATGTAAATGTGTGTACGAGGCAGAAGGTAAAGTATATATGTTCTTGAAACTTTGGAAACTACAAAAGTTAGAGACCTTAACTATTTGACTATAGATTCTCCTATACCAGAGACAAAACAACATTTTTGCACCGTTTCATTAATATCGATAAAAATCGGTTTTAAAATTTGTAGAATATCTCGGTGACTATAAATAATTTAGTTTATTGTTTTCGGATCGGTAATATATCGGTTTTGGGATGCCTTCCCCCATTCGTCCCGTTAATACCATGAACCAAAGATAATGTGTGTGTGTGTGTGTATGCACATTCGTGCACTGCTTGCGCCTGCACTGCTTGCTGCTTGGCTTGTGAAATTTGCTTATTTTACTTAACGTTTTCTTTGATGACTTCTCTAATCCGTAACTTATATTGTTGAAAGTTGTTGCAATAGATTCCTTTTAAAAAAATTGAAAACAAACAAAAAAACATATATGTAAATGTATATATACATATATATTTATGTATGTTCAAATATATAAAGTTTCAAGACTCCCGATTCCATAGAGTTGTCACCATCTTTGGGAATAAATGTACGAATGCAAGAAACTTTGTTTCCACAGGAATGAAAAATATGTTAAGTATCTGTCATAAAGATTCCTTTTCAGTCTGCCGTTGATTTTTAAGTAGTACGTGTGTCAAATTTTAGTATGTATGAAAAACATAAAATTTTGCTGACTTTATTTTATTATTTGGTTAGTTTGGTAATGCCAGCAAAATTACTAATTCGCCACTCGATCATATCGCATAATCCTGCGAGTTTTGAGAGTTCGCTAAAAGCCCAAAGGGCTCTCGTCGGGTTTTATGCGGCCAACTGTACGAGATGTACTCGATTATATGACGCATTAGCGAACTTGGACGCCGGCATAGAGAACACCAATATTACAGTTGGGACCATTGACTGTACGAAATACAAAGAGTTTTGTTTTAAGCTGAATATTACCAGATACCCAAGTGTAGCGTTATTCGATACGAATGATATGCGATTCCAGCTGTTCAATGGATCATTAAATAATCTCGCATTGAAGCAGTTTTTAAGGGAGCACAATACAATTGCCGAAGTGGGGGATCATAAGTCAAGGAGTGCATTAATTTGCGAGCCTGGCTCCGTTTTTTTACTGACAACGGAAAACTTCGTCTCATCCATTCGCACTGGCATTTTTTTCGTAAAGTTTTTCAAGCCCACTTGCCCCTACTGCCAAGTAATAGATGCGCTGTGGAAGGATCTAGCCAGGGAGATGATCAACAAAACTTTGTGCATTGCCGAGTTCGACTGCACCTTAGACACGGACCTCTGCAAGAGAGAAAACGTCCCATCCGTCCCGACAATGACGTGGTATAAAAACGGTCGAGGTATCGAACAATACTCAGGACTGCGGACAATGAGCAGCTTAAAAGAATTCATCAGAGAAAGGCTTGAAGGCACCCATTACAAAGACGATTCATCTACATCGAGAATAATGCCAATTAATGAGACAAACGCAATAATTTGTGTTCTAGTTCTTTTGTATTCTATTTACAACATAGCATTCTCAACGAATCCTGATCTTTAACAATCTGGGATTAGCCAAACTTTTGTTTGGCTCGATCTTTAGAGACATATAAAACTGTGGCATATATGTGCATTATAGTTGTTTTGTGATCTACTCATTTTTGTTATTAATTTAATTTAACCATCTTTGATTAGTTTGAGTGCACAAAATGATATCGTTCTGTAAAAGATAGAAAAAAACCCATTTTCCAACTTTCAGTACGTTTTTGGAGTTATTTTCAGAATCAGCCATCGAGAACAAATGAGATTCTTTTGGCCCAAATTCTTCCGATAGCAAGTAAGAATTCTCTAGTCGGGAGTACCCGACTGTGCGATACCCTGTACCTAGCTGCGATCTGTCGTTGCACATATTTCAATTCCCAAACTCGTTCAAAGGTACTTATTAACATTATATCGTGTGTCCATAATTTAAATTTCTTTATTATGAATTATAGTCGAAAATAAGGTTATTTATTATATTTGTATGGTTTTATATACATATAAATTGTACATGTGCATATACATGTTAATTTTAAACATCACGTGAAAAGTTCATAGTTCTGTTTTTTTTTTGTTTTTTGCTGTAAATACTTGCAGATTAGTTATCGCTATCGATCTTTGGTTTGACATTCACTTAAAAGTTGTTTTGCATTTTGTTTTTGTGTTCGTTTTCGTTAGCCTAGAAACAAAAAATCCATCCAGTCCAAAAAGTAAGAGACATAGACGAGACCTGTTTATAAATTTCATAAAGGTGCATGTACGAGAATAAAACGTACTATATACGATTCTCGATCATATTTGCATATATGTATGTTTGTACCTGTATGTAATATGTATATTAAATTTGAGGAAATACAATGTTGTAAATATTTATGTAAATGTGGTAAAATGCTTAAAAATGTTCGCTTTAAAAAACAACAGGCGCGATATTCGCATCGAAGTCGACTTATAAGTAAAACAAGACGTGAATGTGTGTGTATGAAATATTGATTGGGGTGTAATTAAAAATTGTACTCTTTACTAACTAGAAGACTTGCCAAGCTCATTAGCATTGCACCAAAAAGATGCACGGCATCAGAACTGTAAATGTATTATTTGGTTTGAAAAAATACATCAAAATACGTTATGCTATCTACATTTGGATTTCGTTTTTCGTTTTCTTGTTTTTTGTTGTTTTGTTTTTTTTGGCATTATCTAAGAGAGGTCGAAAGTGTTTTGTGATTTTGGAAAACGTTGATTTGGCCTTACACATTTGTAGAATTCAGTAAATTTTGTAGTTTCGGTTGGGTTAAGTTTTCGTTATCTTTCGGTGTGTAAAAGGTACATAAATAAGATTGTTTTTACGTCTTATCGCGGATCATGAGCTGCTTGTTCTCTGCTAACCTTAAAGCGCTCGGCGCTATGTTCAGTCTGCTCCAGCAGCAACTGTTGTGGACTCCGACGTTGTGATCACAGTTGCAGTCCCAGTTCTGCTTCCTATTCCGATTCCGGTTCCGGTTCCGGCTCCTGCTGCCGCGGTGCTCTGCTCCAAGTTCCAAGGGTGCACCATGCTGTAGTATTTCAAATAATCGTAATCGAATAGCTCAAAATCAATGCGATAAATATTGAGCAATTGGTCCAATGTTGAGCGATCCAGATCGGCAAAATAGCGTTCCACCAGCTCCTCCGACTTGACACCGCTCCGAGCCTGATTGCCAATCTTGCGCAGCTTGCGTCTCGGCAGCTTGCCTAACAGCAGCGACTCCAGACCCGCCTGCCGTATAATGAACTCCGAGTCGCGCTGAAATGTTTCCGTTTTGCCAATTATACTAAAGTTCACACTGCACGGCGTACAAAAGCTGTAAACGGGCGCCCAGTGTTCGTCAAACCGGTTACCCGCCTCGTGCTCCTCAATAAGAAAGCGCACAAACTCTTCAAAGGTGGGCCCGCAACGTGGCCAGGGACCGTTTACATTTCGATGGCGAAAGCGATGCACGATTTTAGTACCCAGCGCCTTGTAGAAACTATTCCGATTGCCCTCCAGCTTATTGCGATAGGCGCTAAGAATGCGCTCAAAGGGATCGCGCACAAACACAAAGGAGAGCGCGCTGGGCAGCAGTTCCAGCAGCTCGGACAGTTCCGGACGGGGAAAACGCTGACGGGCCAATTCCAGTGGCTGCACCTCCGTACGCTGCAGATACTTGAGATCGTAGCCAGCTAATGAAAAAAAATGAAGGATTCAAATCAAATAAACGGTATTCACAGTAAGCAAAAAAATGTTTTTTCATGGTTGTAATTATGTAATTATCGATATATCAACATTGTTTATTTGTGCGATCTTTTTTTTTTTTTTTGAATTTGTGACTTGAAATTAGCTACTTGCCATGCAGCCAATAAATGTTTGCACTTTATCTGATACGGGAATATGCATACATATATATATACATAGTCCAAGTATAAAACGGGCTATATTGAATAAACAAATTTAAGAGACAAACGAGTGGTTTTTAAATTTAATGTGATTCAACTAATCAAACACATACATAACGGTGTGAATTGGTTTTAAGAGCTGCATTTGACGATATACGATATACTATAATATCAAATAAAACGTATTTTATGGCATATTCCTCACTCACCCAGTATATTGAAGTAGTACATCCACGTGCTGCTGGCCGCCTTGAAAACATTGCACCACACAAGATTGTTGTGGCCAGGCGAAATGAAGAACTCCCATGGATTCGGTGGGTACTTCTCCTGCAGCTTGTACAACCCGCAGACGGTTGCCAAATGTTCGCGACGCAGCTTCAGGTCTCGCTCTGTGCGGCTGTGCAGCTCCTCGGAGTACTCGTAAACCGGATTTAGTGTGCTGGCTGGATATGCGGATGCCTCGCCAGCCATGGCCGAGCTTCCATTTGCCATAGCTGGGCTGACGCGTTGCTGGGCAAGCGCACGTTGGCGTTGGAGCCGCTGGCGCTTGAGCTTGATCTGCTGTTTCGAGGGCTCCGCGTATTCGGCTGCCTCCAACTCGGCGGCCGTGGTGCGTTCGCGATGCTCGAACGCATTGAGCGACTCTCGAAACAGAAAGGCAAAGTAGCAGACGCCAACCAAGATAAAAGTGCCTATTTTCAGGTACGTGTGAAGGCGTCGTCCAGACCGCAGGCGAATGTGCATTTTGTGGATTCGGATCCTTGTTGTCCTAGCCACCGCACAGCGGCTTCTACATATTCCAAGTCTCTAAATGGGCTGGACACTGCTAGTGAGAGACAAATTTCACTCGTTTGCATTAATCTGATTGGTGATTATCAAAGCTGCTTTTGTTCATCCTATATAATGAAACTGGGGTCTTTAAACTAATCTGATATTTTGAAAAATTTAAGCAAAATCATTTCAAACTTATGAGAACTATTTAAAAAACACCCAACAAATTCTTCTGGTTAAAAAGTATCTATTTCTCATACTATACGATATGATTATGAGCAAAATTGAATATCTTTGGTGTTCATTGGCTCAACTTGAAATGAAATAAAATGGAAAACGGGAAGAGGCATCTTAATCCTAATCTGTCGATAGAGAAGGCAATCAGTAGTTTCTTTTCGAAATTTGATTTAAAACCGGCCCCATTGGGCGTAGTGAATTCTTAACACTTTATTTGCGTATTTGTTTTAAATAATGTCCTTTTGATTCATGTTTATTTGCTTTATTTTCCGATTTTATTTCAGGATTTAAAAGCAACATCCAGATTTATAAGCCAAAAGGCCAGGCTTTAGTTCATAAATTACATTTGAAATATTCATAAAGAATAAATATACTTTAGGAGAATACATCGAACTTCCTAGCTCTTATGATGTGTAAGTACCGATACTTATCGATTATGATCCAGATTACAAACATACATTACATAAATTATCAAAAAAGCTCACAAAACCTCAATTTTGTTAAGTATTGCTTAAATGTTCGGATCGAATGCTCATATAAGTAACCTATCCTATTAGTTTCAAGTTCAGGACGTATTCAAAGGCTCTTGATACTGATCAGTAAGAAAAACATTCTGATCGATGCATCTAGTTCTGTATGCGACCCGTTTTGAGACCAAATTATAATACTCTCTGGCAGGGTATAAAAAACACATTTTTATACAAGGAAATAAGATTTCCTGGCTACGCCCAGTTGGGATATTGAAATTGATACAGGTAGAGTCATCAAGTGAACAGAGTATCGCTCAGTTGATTACAGGCGACTGCAATATTTTTATTTGGTTTTAGATTGAAATCTTTTTTTTATACGACACTTGTTGGTGTGTGATTATTGCATACATATGTATATACATACGTACATATAAATATATTGTATATCCATATATACATATGGATATACAAGTTTAAGTACTTGTGTACATACTTATTCACGCACACTCTGTTGATGGCGAACTACGTCACACTTCACGCACACACACATTTACACACTTGAAAAATAGGACGTCATCCTTGAGTGTACAAAGCAGCTTCTATTTTGATGCGACTTTTGGCCCGATTTGTCCCTTTTCAAGCTAGAATATATATGCTTAATCAGGGAGATTTTTCACATATTCTTAAACATGTTTTGGTTTCAAGCTTAATGGATTGACCAAGTTCTGGGTGCTAGCACCTACAGTTCCTCAAGTATATAAGAAACCTTTTTAAATTCTGAAATTGCACATTTTGTGCACTTATAAACAAGTATTTGGGCAAATTTACCTGTGGTGACTCGCGACTGGGGGATTGGGATTGTTTGTGATGCAGCTCCGTGAGTATCTACCACTTAATGCCTAATTTCTCCACCTAGTGCTATAAGCAAGTGCCTTATCTGTTGTCCTGTTGTCCTGTTGTCCTGTCTGGCGCTGCTTTGCGGTTCTGCTCTAGACGGCAACTCACACTCAACTGTCGGTCGGGTTTGCTGGCTCGAAAACTTTGATGCAGAGCCTATTTTGAGATTCAACCTGCGCAGGCGCTGTGAGAGCAACTGAGTTCCTGTCGTATTCTCTCGAATTAAGAATTTAAAACAGTGCATTCGTTTAAAAAATTTGATATGCATGTTCTAAAATAAGAAAAGAGTTTAGAGTTTTATGCAGCAGTATCCCTAATAACAGTAGCTTACTATTTTTAAATCTTTCGGGTAAGCCTTGTAACTAGACTGAACGAAATTCGTCCCTTTTTAAACCTTTTATTCTCATTAACATAGAGATACGTTTTTTATAGTATACTTTTTTTGTGCAATTTTCCGTTGAAGTGACTGGAAATATTGAATATACATATGTTCTACCTATTAACATGTTTTCCGATATTTTTCCCCAAATCGCAGGACATATATAACTTACCGTATGAAAATTGCTTGAGTTAAACAAATAAATTGCTGAAAATGTAAACAATGCCATTTTTTGAAATTTCTGTAATTTATAAAAATAAAATCAACGCACAACCCACAGTTAGGAAGCTGATTTTTTACACCCTGTACCCCCACCAATTTTTAATGGTCACAGGGTATAAAAAAAAGTTGACCTGACTATTGAGCATTCAGAGTAGTCAACATTCGAAGCAAACTAAAAACATTTTCCAAAACAGTTTCTTTGTATGCACACGAATGCAAAGTGAAAATACAAATATATATAAATTGTAAGCTGCACAATTTATATTATTTATCTAAATTTTAAGAAGTGTAAAAAAAATACAGACTCATCCCTGAAAAAAAAACTTTAAAAAATACACGATTTTAAACATTAAAAAAAAATGTTTGCCCTATAAAAATGTGTAATGGGGTTTTTCTTCATATATATAAAAAAAAAAGTTCAGTTTTGTTAGCTAGCTGTGAATTGAGTATTGTATCGAATTGCAGGATTACAGCAGATTCTGATAAACGGAATATTTTTGGTATTTAAAGGAATAACGAATCCGAAGTTTGGAGTCATTCTCTTTGTGAGACTATATTTTATTTCTGTTTAAATACATTTCAAGCACATGAAAGCTGTATTATATAATAATATATAAATTATTCAAAAACCTTTCCATTGTTTGGAGCTGAGAATTGAACGAAAGCCCCTGTTGCATTTGGTAACGTCTGAATGTTGTTAAAATAAAAATAAAAGTTACACAAACAACTTCTGCACCACTTTCATGTTCATCATTTTTCTTCAGTGATTTATATTAAAAATATTTTATCATTTGATGTAAAAAAAAGCAAGTGTTTTTTTTTTAATTTTTGTGTATATTAAATCTTTGTATTTTCTTTTTTCTATAAATAATTTTTTACTTTAAAGTTAAAGTACAAACAAATTATTAATAATAAACTTCTAATACTACGTTTAAGACACTTTAGTTTTTTGTTTTTGTTGTTCTTCATCTTAAGTTGTTGAATGCATTTGCTTTAAAATATTTTATTTTTATCCATGTGTTTATGTCTTTGTTGCAATTATTTGTGTTTATTGGCATTGTCATAAAAAGAATGAATGTGTTATACAACTTCGCATTTAAAATATTTGCAGATTTATATTGCGATAAATTTGAGTTTAATATTAATTATTGATTTTGTGTGGGGGAACATGTGAAAACTTTACTAAATATGTTTTAAATTGTTGACATCCATTTTACGAGGTTTTCTATGCATAAACGAATTCGCTTTATATATGTATACAGAGATATAATATATACATATACTGGTACTATGTATGCATATAATCATAAGGGAGCTTGGTTTAATGTTTTTTTTTTAGCTTTCTTTAAATTAAACATGTACAAAGTATCAAAAGACTTATTTAATATAGCAATCATACAATACACATAAGATAATAATATTGAACAATATATATGTATGTTTTTAAAAAATCTTTTAATATATATATATATATATATATATATATATATATATATATATATATATATATATATATATATATATATATAT